>BQNB010154494.1:3586-15510 GCA_026074375.1 Tanacetum coccineum | reverse complement strand
ACAAGATAATTACTAACATAACCATTTAAGTGATAATCCTTTAAGATTCCTTTATCCACGGCAGTACTTCGATCTTTGACTGGCAGTACCTTGACTTTCTACTTAGCAGTACTTTGACCTTTTGCTTAGCAGTACGTTGACCTTTTGCTTAGCAGTACGTTGACCGATTGACTTGTTTTTCCCAACACGTTTGTCAAACCAAACGGCATAACTTGGAATTCGTAATGGCCGTAACGAGTTCTGAAGGCAGTCTTCGGAATGTCTTCTTCCCAAACCCTCAATTGGTGATATCCTGATCTTAAGTCAATCTTCGAGTAGACACTCGACCCTTGGAGCTGATCAAATAGGTCATCAATTCTACCCGGAAATAACGAATAATGAAACAATTCATATATTGACGTGCTCATTTCAAAATTTCTGCTTTGTTATTCCCATCATCCTGTGGTTTCAGGATGATCCACAAGAAAGGTGGAGCGGATAACGGTTCTTCACCGTTAATTTATTCAGTTCCCGGTAATCAATGCACATCCGGAATGACCCGTCCTTCTTTTTGACAAACAGGACCGGAGCTCCCCAGGGCGAGGAACTAGGTCTTATAAAGCCTTTGTTTGATAGCTCTTTCAGTTGCTCAGATAAGTGCCCGTGCTACAGGTGCAGCACCAGGTACCAAATCAATTTGAAATTCCACTTGTCGAGTCGGAGGAAGACCCGGCAAGTCTTCAGGGAATACTTCAGGAAAGTCTTGAACGATGGGTACGTCCTCAAGTCGCTTCTTCTCCGACTTGTCTTCAGTCTCTTTTGTAGTGACTTGTGCCAGAAAGATAGGAAACCCTTTCTCCATGTACTTCTGCGTTTTAGTGCAAGAAATGATGTTTAATCGTGTCACATTTCCCTGGGTACTTCCATCACCGTGTATGATCAAGGTTTTATTTTTCCAGGGGATGCGAACAATCTTCTCGGCACACGCAATGACCGCTTGGTGCTTCGCCAACCAATCCATACCGATTATAGCATCAAAACTACCAAGTTCTACCGGCATTAAGTTTATGTTGAATTGGTGGTTTAGGAAGTTTAATGTGCAACCCTTAAGTATAGTGTTTAACCCGATTATCCTCCCGTCGGCTAGTTCGACATCATAATAGTGATCTAGGGTGGATGGTGTGATGTCAATTTGGGAGCTAAATGCAGTAGACACAAAACTTCGATCGGCACCCGTATCAAACAAGATATAAGCATAGCGGTTGTTTAGAAGAAACGTACCCGCAACGACGTTGTCTGGATTTGCCCCCGCATTTCCAACCACATACACCTTCGCTGGAGCCCTGTCATTCCCAGCTTGATTACCACGGTTGCCTTTGTTGTTCTTCAGTCTTGGACATTCCTTTTTGAAGTGTCCCTGAGCTCCACACTCAAAACAAGTAGGTTTCTGACCCGATCCGGTGCCCTTCTGGTTGTTATTGTTGGCATTTCCCGTACCCCTACAGTCACGGGCGATGTGACCGTACTTGTTGCATTTATAGCACTTTGGAGCACACGGACCATCATGGTGGTAATTGCATTTTGGGCATAGGGGTCTAGATCCCCCATATGGTTTCTTATCACCCGATCCAGCAGTGTATGCCCTGCCGGTGTTTTGTCTCTTGTTTTGTTGTTGTTGTTGGTTCTGGTTGTTTCTGGAAGTGTTTTCTAACTTCCTCTTGTTTTCAGCTTGTCTCTCTGCAATGGTACTGACTCTCTTGTCCATCAATTCTGTGGCCATTTCGATAGCCTCCTGCATGGTCTTTGGCTTTGAAGCCACAATGTTTCCATGGATCATGTCGGGTAATCCACCGACATATCTTTCAATTTTATCTGCCTCCTCAGGGAACATTCTAACACACAGTAGTGCTAGCTCTTGAAAACGTTGGTTGTATTTGACCACATCAGTACCTATCACCTTCAAGTTCCACAATTCAGCCTCTAGCTTCTTCATTTCATTTCGTGGACAATACTTATCGGTCATCTTCTTCTTCAGATCCACCCAAGTCATCGAATATGCAACATCATGAGTAACAGTCATAACATGGGTATTCCACCATGTTAGAGCACCTGCTAAAAGAGTACAGGTAGAAAATTTGATCTGGTTTTCCGCCGAGCAGTTGCTTATTCGGAAGACAGTCTCCATTCTTTCAAACCATTGGGTTAACTCAACCACTCCCTCGGTGCCCTTAAAGTACAGAGGTTTGCACTTCATGAAATCCTGGTAGTGCACTCTCGAGACAAGCGTTCAGATTCCCTGAACCCGTTCTCGAAGAATAGCTATCTGTGCCATTCCTGGTTGCGTCACGTGTGGCCAAAACGGCACTGACACCTTGGTCTATCATAGCTTGGAGTTGGGCATGGTGACCGTAGTGGTTGTCTGTGGTTTGCTGTTTGGGCTGGTGTTGTTGTGTGGCGTATTTGTTGACCTTGTGGCTCTTTTTGGTGACATTTTCTTTAATCACAAGAAAATACAATATCCGTTAGATTTCATAACCTCATAACCATGACATGGACAATCCATGATATAATAAAGTGAGATCACTTCACACAGTGAAATGTACAATGATGGTAATTAACATTATGATAAAACCCAAATCGACATCATTCATCACAAATTCGATTATAAGTGACATAATACCACCATTTCCATATATAACTGGAAAAAATTAAATGATTGGTTCTTGATACAAAATGATCATAATGTTAGGTTACAACAAAAGAAAACATAATAACCCTAAGCCTTACTAGCCGGGATTCACCCTGTAATACATAGTAGGCTAAATACAAAATGACTAGCCATAACAAAGTCTAATCTAAGTACTGCTACAGCATCCCATGGCTGCTCTGGCTATGTGCAAGACCCTCCCAACGGGTCACCTGTGTCCCTGTAATGCAGCAACTGCCCTGTTATGTCATCACAGTCCCTGCAAAGCTGTCAACTGACCATGCTGCTTTAGGTGTGTGGTGACCAGTCCCTGATGTGGTATCATCTTCTCTGTAGGGTCTGCATAACAGTCAATGTCTGAATAATCTGCTGCTGTCGAGTACGATCAGCAGCTCTCAACTCTCTCATCTCCTTACGCCTCCCGCGGTCTGTCTCTAGCAAATCTGAAATCGCTCTCCGTCTACTACGATCCGCTGACTGTAACTCTGTGATCTCTGACATCTGTGCAAGAACTGTGGTGCGTAGTGACATAACCTCTGCACGGAGGCAAGATTCACCTCGAATCCATTGATCGTACCAAGCCTCTCTAGACATCATAGCCTCTAGTCTCAATCAAAAGGCGTGGTATGTGCATGTCCTCGTCTGTCTTAAATGCATATTGACACCGACGGACCGGCCAATAATCGCTCTGCTCTGCTAATAATCTAACATGGTGTAGATTCCAATTGTGTTCCATCACCTAACCTAGAATCAAAATCTCTCACGTAGTGCACCAACTCTGTGTCTATGTACTAACGGTGCTCCCTGTAGGTTCTAACATCTCATCCCAGAATCCGTAGTTCCCATAACCAACATATCTCTCTGGGTCTTGCCGAAATCTCCTGTCCATAGTGGCAACAAAGCATGTATATCTGCTCTATGACTCCAGTGGTTTAGCAGCCAGGCAGCAGCAGAGCTCTCTCATACCTTATAGTGGGACCAAGAGCTATAATTAACATCTTACGAGGTGGTAGAGTTAACCTCGGGTCTATCCTCTCTATTGACTGGTAGTGGGTAACAACAATGGTGGTAATGAATGGTGGTTGCATTGGTCCAGGTTGGGGTGAGAGTATGAAGGGTGGTGGTAATGTGGAGAATTGAGAAGTAGCTGTGAACACCCCCAAAATACGGTCGCCAGGTTGATGTTAATGGTAAACATTGGGGTGCTACTTCGAAGGCTCAAAACCAAGATTTAGAAAACGACCTTAAATGGATGTTAAAAATAAGGGATTCATTTAATGTCATTACAAAAATGATCAGAGTTTTCACGTTAGGTCCCATAGTTGTGTTAAAAGAACATTAAGATTTTATAAAACAAAAGTTTCATTGAATTTAAGAAATCAGATTCCTCTAATATATATACGTGCGCGGCTCCCATCCATGCTTTATACTTCAGAACATGAGATTAAAACATGCTAAAACGTCAACAAAATTGTTGAATGAATTCATAGGTTTATCAGGAAATAGCGTAGACCACAAGATCGAAGTAATGGTGGACTAAGTACATATTCCGAAGTCCAAAACAAGTAATGTAGACAGAGAACACATTCTCAAGTCTCATAGTTTATGTAAAAAGGGTGGACCACAAGATCGAAGTAATAGTAGACTCTGAAACACATTCAGAAGTCCAAAACATTTATTATTGCACTAAGCTCATGACACCGAAGCCTTAACTAGATTTGTGCCCCAATCAGAAAATAGGATGCTTGCCAACACCCTAACATCTCTCAATGTTAAATGCACCCGATCAAACTAGTGACCCAAGTAAGGGTGGGGGTTGTTAGTCCCGATAGATCTATCCATAACACCAGCGCTCACTATAATAGCAATTAACGGTTCATGATAATAGGGACTTCACGGCAATAAGGTAACTTAGGCATTAATAATCAGGCAGTAATCTGGATAGCATACACTTTGAAAAACACTTGTGTCCAATAGTAAAACAAGCAATGTAATTCACCCCGTAGATTTTGTAAAACAATTGTAGAAAAAGGGGGCTATGAACTCACCTTGAGTGAATGGAAATCAACAAGTATTCACAATAGAAAAATGCGTCACGAAGGAATCCGAAGGCAACCTAATCCAATATAGGTCGTATAAGTACCGAGTACTTGAATATAATCTTATAGTTGTTACATCGTACTATCGTTCGGGCTATCATAATTTAAGAGGTCATGACATGACGTTCGAGGAGTTAGGACACTTTAAATCGTAAATCCAACAACTCGTCGAAACGCCATCCGAAGAGGCCTCATTATGAAACTCCCTAGTAATATAGTACTTTGATAACTAATACAACGTATGATTCTATATAGCTACATCACCGTCTACTCGTTTTAGTGAAAACATAATTATAACGAAAAATGTTTATAAGTATACTTTGGTAAAAATGGCGTAACTTTCTCGTTTCTAATCCGTTTCGCGCGTTTCTTACGTCCACGCCTTCGTATTAAGTCGAGTTATCAAAATATAACATTTTTAACATTTTAGTTTTTCTGATGAATAGTGATTTTTACTGTTCATAACAGATATATACTTATTTTTATAGTTTTTGTTATCGTAAACTCGTAAACGTCGTATTTTATTCGTTATAGCTCCGTTTTTAACGATTCTTTCGAGTACGATCTCGTAATTAAAAGTTATATCATATTTTTGATGTTTTAAAAATATCACTTTCTGTAATGAATAGTAAATTTTATAAAAATAGTTTTATAAAAGTATTTCTCGTCGTAAACTCGTAACTAACGTATCTTTTTCGTTATAAATCGGTTTTTCGAGTTTCTTATCATTTTGGAATCGTCATGAGGCGTATTATTTTTATGTAATGTCAAACCTACTGTATGAAGTCGAAATCAAATCACCCTTTTATTATCCAAGTGTGTTCATTTATAAAGAGTTTGTTTTATTAACTTTATAAACCCAAATTTATACAAAATCATGTTTATACTTAAACAACATGTCAACATATTTATTAATCCATTTTTCCATGATATATATAACAATATGACATAAGAAAAGTGTGTAAATTCATAAACATAAGTGATAATTCGTTTTACATATTAAAAATCCTAAGTGGTGATATAGTTATATAAAACATGTAAACATATAAAAATGATGAAAGTAAAGACATGAAGGTTTTTAGATAACCTTATTATGATGTAAGATGATGAACCAAAGTATCTAAACCCTTGTTTAGATATAAAACCCTAGCTTTCCATTTTAAAACCCTAGTTTTACTTTTCTTGATTAATACTTGAAAAAGGTAATCCAATGCTTGAAAACACCTTAGAATATCTTAGGATGGATGTGTATAGATGTGTATAGGTTGTATAAAATTTTGTATGGATTGGGTTGGAGGCTTGGTTTGAGCCGTGAGCTATAAGGAGCCAAAAGGGAGAGATTTGGTGATTTTTGGTAAGTGTTTAGGCATGAAAGACTTCTCTTACTAGATACATGTATAAATATGGTGTAAGTCTTGGTCAAGGGAACAAGGTATGGTACTAGGGATGGTCTTTAGGTCTTAGGGATGGCTTGGTCTTGGTCTAAGTCAAGGAAACAAAGTATGGTGTGCATTAAAGAAGCATGGTGTTCTTTTGACTAACATGGAAGAGTTTTCCTTATAACACTTGTGTAACTTTGTATCCAATGCAAGAAATTCGGCATACACATGATATGTATGATATAATTTTGTAGTTTTTATGTATTGGGTATAAAAGTGGGTATTTGTTGAAGCGTAGAAAAGTTTTGGTGGTTCCGGGAGTGCCTAAACGCAATTTATTGCGAAACGTATTTAATTTACGTAACCAACAAAAATAAAATATAAAAGGTAATTATTACTTTTGAAAAAATAATATAATGATTGCTTGACGAAAACTTTAATTTGTTTGGTGCCCGTTTACGTTGATTGTTGATTTTTAGTTTACGCGATTTAACTTAACTATTAAAAATAAAAGTAAACGCGTACGAGAGAAATTTTTTTTTAGTAAAATAGATGATGTCGTAAAAGACCTGAAAATATGGAATGTTACATCCATAACCATAGTAAAGATATATGGAGATATTGGGTCACCGTGCCTGAGACCTCTACCTCCATTGAAATATCCATATCTTTCACCATTGACACATATTGTAAACTTAGTGCTAGCAACACATGTCATGATCCACATAACCATCCTTTCTGGGAATCCAAATCGTCTCAAAATATCTTTAATAAATCTCCAACATATTGTGTCATATGCACAATTATACCCCTTAAGCAATTCTTGAGTTAAAAGAATGTTATCAGTAATAGCTCTTCCAGGGACAAAAATACTCTGGTTATCATCAACAATGTGATTCAAAGCTGATTTTATTCTGTTAGTGAGGATCTTGCTAATGCACTTGTAAATGACATTACAACATGCAATAGGCCTAAAATCAGAAACCTTTTGAGGAGTTAACATCTTAGGGACAAGGAAAATTAGAGTAGCATTAACTTCCCCCAAAATCTTTCCAGTATTGAAGAATTCCTTGATTGCTGCACAAAAATCTCTTTTGACAATATCCCATGATTTCTTGAAAAATTTAGAAGTGAATCCATCTGGACCAGGCGCCTTGTTATCATCAATATCAAAGAGAGCTTTCTTAATTTCCTCTTCAGTGACATCCTTAATCATTAACTTGCTTCATCTAATGGAATTTGCTTCTCAAAAAGCTCATTATCATCATCTGTTAGACTCACATTAGAAGGAGAAATCCCAAGAAAACCTTCAAAATGCTTTACATTTTGATTTGCAACTTCATAGTTCTCAAATCTTGTCCCATCCTCAGCACAAATTGAAAGAATTATACTTCTATTAAGCCTTCCCTTTAGAACTTTATGAAAGTATGCAGTATTCTTATCTTCCTCTTTTAGCCAGTTTACTTTAGCCTTTTGCATTAAAAGTTTCTCTTCATCCTCTGCAGCTTCAATGTAATTTTTCAAACTAAAAGACATCCACCCTTTGTTCTTAGAATTTACGTAAAAACAACGGAGCAACTCAACCGTTGGTTCAATACTATGAACACGACACAAGATCTCGAAGTGAGAAACTTTGGCTGTCGCGATAACTGAAAGTTGGGACAGATTGATGCGATAATGCCTAAGCACATTAACTAGGAAAGTAGAAAGAGGTAAACAAAAGTTGGCATACTCAAAAAATCTGGTATAAACACCATTTTTCCCAGCAAGCATTTCGTGTATCGTTTGGTTAGGACTAGGCAATTGCGGATGAACATCATCAGGAATATGAAGCTTATAACAAAAAGTGTCGAGACCTTTCTGAGTAAGAACAGACTTAATATCTGTAATATTGCTCATGATAAAAATAAGAAAGGATCAAAGCCTAACTTGAAAGTCTAAAAGTTCTTCGAAGAAGGGCACGACGCAGTGGAAACAGTTAAAAAAGCTTGAAGAATTTTTAACAATGGCGATAATGGTGAAAGAAGAGGAAAAGGAAACAATGAAAACTGAATCGAGTATTTATACCCATGGTATATTTAATTCAAATTAATCTCAGATGGGTACACGTGTCCATGACATCCGAATTAACGGATAAGATTGAAAGTGAAAAATAGTGATGACAGTTAGACAAGTGGACCGAACAGTCAAATCAGTCAAAAGACAAAAGGCCAAGAAGAGTCCATGTCTCACACGTTTCACCTAACAGGTACAATGAAATATCATGAAAAAATCAAATAGCCGCGAAAAAAGCAAATAGGTGCGAAAGAAGCAAATAGCCGCGAAAGAAGCAAATAGCCGCGGAAAAAACAAATGGCCGCGGAAGAAGTAAAACTGTCGTGAAACCTTAGTCTAGTAATAAATGAACTAGACTATGGGGACTTGATGACGTATAGTAAGAATAATAGGCTCATCGGGCTTAATTCGTACTATACACACTTGGGCCTAGGCCCAACATAACAAAACATACGAGTTGCTACTAAGCCCAGAAATAAGCTGGCAGCGACCCAGATGTCTCAAGACGCACGCAGACAAAATACTTCCGTAACACGTGTACGGAAGATGATCTGTGACTGCAATCATGATTACAAGCGGATCCTTTGCCCGACCAAGGGACCCCACTCTCCTGCGACCGTCACTCCGGCCGACTAACCGAATCATAAGCGAAATCCTAGGAAAACCTAGTATTGGGCTCACCTATAAAAGGGGATCTCTGACACTCCAAAAAGGTACGATTTTCTAACTCATACTTACACACATATACTCTGACATTCCTTGACAACATGGTTTCTTACTCTCACGCTGGAGCTTCATCGTGGGGTCCGTCCCCACGGTAAGGCTAACGGTTTGCTCTCATTTGTGCAGGAAGTCGTCTCATCACTTGGTTTAGTACAAGATCCAATCCACCAACAACTTATTGGCCCAACCCAATAAGCATTCCTAATCCATCTCATACCTCGTCACACTTTTTGTACTAACACCTATAGAAAAAGCTTATATGGTGAATGCCGTTCATGGCAAAGATTTAATGGATAAAGATTATGAGTTATTCCTTTATGAATTTAAATCACGTGTATTTAATAGTCTTTTAACTATCGATCTTGATATCTTCACTTGTGACATAGATATCCAAGGATCATATGAGGAGATAATTTATAGGTGTTGCAGGAGCACCCAAGGAGAACCAGAGAAAAAAAGAGAGGGTGAAACGGGTATAGGACCCAAACAAAAGAGGGTGCATTAGTGTGAAGCAATTTTGCGAGTGAATGAGGGTGTGCGCGAGTATTGGGCATCCTGTAACCCATACAAAAACGACTACAATAGAGAGGACTTGCCCGACAGCGACGTTAAGCGTTATTGGGAGAGTACTAACGATGACGAGCGAATAAATCTTACATGGGAAAATTTAAGTTTTAACGATTAGATGAAAATAAGGTATGGGAAAATATGCAAAAGTACTAAGGATAGAATCCTTAAGGATCATTGGAAAGAGAAATTTGGTGAGGAAGACGATGACACTGATGACGAATGGGAAGACCCAGAGAAATATGGGGAAGAAAAAATAGACGCAATACTTGACACCATCTTTGATAAGCTAGATGATAGTTGGTTCAGTGGAGAAACCCAAGAAAAAGATGACTTAGGCGGAATAACAAACTATTTAGAACCAACATCATATGACGGGTTCATCGACAGTGAGGATGAAGCTTATAAGGAAAGATTATGCAAATTTCTAGGCATGCCTTATAGGAAACCACCCCCAATTTTAATTGAAAGGGTCAAAGTTACTGGATACAATATTAGCCCAGGCGAAACCTACATAAAAACAAAAATTTTAGGGATCGATAAAATTCCCCGAACTAGCACCAATGTTGCCAACGTCTGTGTTGTTTTAACGGATGATTTAGGACCAGATGGGAGTACCTAAGGAGCAACATAGAGTGGGCGTGTGTCTAACTTAATGACTCGTTAATAAACAAAAGTGCTTATCGGGAGACATCTCGTCTTTTTATCTAATAAACTTTTTTTCCCGCATATTAGTTGGTTTGTATATTTCTCACTTTATTTTGTAGGTTCTTTCAGCAAGGAAAATGAATTTGAGGTTATCTCGACTCATAATCATGTGGTTAAAATTTTGCTACAGGTAGCCTTTATAGCGTAACCCTCACAGTTACGCCGTAAACATTTAAGCTACGGCGTAATCTAATCCTTAATTACGCCGTAACCGGTCCTTCAAATTTTTAATTAAACCACATGGTTATGACGTAACTATTTAGGTTACACCATAACCTCTTTCTGCAAGAACAATAAATTAGTTTTAAATATTTACAAAATCGTATATATTTTAAATGAACTTTGTGGGCATGTTCTTTGAAAACCCTCACGAGTCTTCACTCGTCCACTTTGCAATCCTATTTTAAGTGTCCAGGGTTTCACACTTCCAACAAGTCACTTTTGGTTTCTTGTTAGGATCAGCTTTGGTATCATAATGTTTACGTTTACCCTTGTTGTCATTATACCTGGAGGAGTTGTATGCTCTACCACATTGACAACTGAAGGACCAACAACATTGTTGCCTTTTGGCTTGTCATTATCCTACGCCCTGAGGGACTCCTCAATACGCAGATGACTGCCTAACTCAACAAGAGTCAGTTCTTCCTTCTAATATTTCAAGGTGTGCTTGAAATCTTTCCATGAAGGGGGAAATTTATCAATGATACATGAAACCTAAATCGATTTATCCATGTTCATCTTGTGTTGTGTAAACCTTCCAAGTATACCAAGAAGTTCATTGAATTATTCCAAGACTGGTCTTGAATCAGTCATTTTGTAATTTGTGAAATTACTAACAAGAAACTTCTTACTTGAGGCATCCTCAACCATATATTTAGCCTCCATGGTATCTAATGACATTAAATAACGTTACATTTATACCATCATTTATCCCAAGTAAATTACCCACTTTTATATAATTATTGCAATAATTGTTACTTAATTGCTTAAAGTTGTTAATTCCAGTAATTACAGAGTGTTTTGTAAAGACAAGCTAAAAGGTGCACATTTTGGAGCTTAAAACGAAGATATTTGAAGATACTTATTTCAAACTCAATACGCCGTATCCAACAAAGAAGATACGGCGTATCAGCGCCTGGGCTTCACAAGAAAACGCGTATGCTCAATTCCCAATACGGCATACCCTGCTAACCACATACGCCGTATCTAGCTGGTCAAACAATCAAAGATCCTGCATTAAATGTAATTGAGGAAAGATATTATTGATTGATTGTGAACGTAGCGCGCACTCTAAGGAATTTACCCCTATACGCCATATTGACCTCATTTAATACGTCGTATCCACTCAATTTGAGAGAATATATATAGAAGACTCAAAAACGAGTTTTCAGGGTGCAAAATCATATTCTCTATACCATAAACATAAAAGCCAATTTTCTAAAGTGAAGAAGAGCAGCTAAAGGTCAAGCATCGATCACAATTCCATAGAAGACACCGTGTAATTCATATACTCTTATAATCATTTAATTTTTGGTATCGTTCGGTAAAACGTTTAGTTTACCTTGGTTAATTGATCACACTTGTATAATCACAATGGTTATGGGCTAATACCCTTGGGTATTAGCCATCTTAATGAAGATTTAATTTTGGTTTGTTTAATCTCGATTGCTTAATTTATCGTTGATTGTTTAATTATGTTTATCACCT
>BQNB010154493.1:0-15510 GCA_026074375.1 Tanacetum coccineum | reverse complement strand
CTAAGAAGTCCCTAAGCTCAGAATAGAAGTCGAGAAGCAAGAAAAACGAAGCCTTAAAGCCCCGGAGTCGTTATTCTAGGCGTACGAAGCTAAAAGTCCCGATTTCGACCCGTTTTCAAGCTATAAACTCAAAACTAATAAGCTCACATTCTGTTTTCATACCCTCATAATGTTCATATGATCATGCTAAAACTATTGTTAAAAGCTTTGAACTCAAAAACATATGTGTTTTACCTTTTTGATCCAAACCGAGCTCACGAAACCCTAAATTCGTGTTTTTCTTAAATCTATAAGCTAATATTGTAAACTGAAGTTATAAGCTATTCTAATAACTATATCTAATGATATTAAAATCACTTTATTAAGTCTTGAAAGAATTTGAGCTTAAAACCTGCGTGTTTTCGTTTTAAAACCCTAATTTGACCCATTTTGATTTCTAGCTTAACGAGTCGTTAAACTGAACTTTCGTTACGTTAAACCTTTACATTTTAGCTTATATTAATAAGCTATAACCTGCAAATATCTTTTGGAATGTTAAAATAAGCTTGCATGGTCATTAAAGTATTCCATGCAAGGGGTATATATCGTAACTTTCTAAAACTTATAACTAAAGGGACTGAAAATGTCATTTTATCAAAGTTATAACTATAGGGGTCTATTATGTCACTTTCCAAAGTGCAAGGTTTACTTTGTACATCTTTTAAACTAGAGGACCAAACTCGTAAAAGTGTAAACTCCAAAGGTATATTTTGCCATTTTTCATTCTTAAAGGTCTAAAATGTAACATTTTGAAAAAGTATAAAAATGTGTTTAAAACCTTACAAGACATAACTTTAATTAACGTTTGACGGGCTTATCATTTCTAGTTATTGAATAAAACGCATAATACTGATTATGTTATAACTATCCTGTTTTGAATCTATATCGTATCACAATACTAGGGAGCTTCATATTAAGGGGTTTCATCTTGGTATTACCTTTTGACTGAGTTGTTGGGTTTACGATTTAAAGTGCCCTAGCTTCTCAAACGTTTACTGAATGACTTCTGAAATATGATGGCCCGAACGGTGATACAATAATTCCAAAATCTCCAATCAAACTCATAACAATATTAAACTCTTAGAACCAAAGTTCTAGAGTACAATCTTCATAAGACTTGACATATTTACTCAGGTTGCGTGACGTGGCTATTTACTATCATTTTGCTATATCAACCTTCCCTGTTAAGATTGTGATAAAGTCGTCAGCTTTCATTTTGGAATATTTATTACAACTACCTATCAGGTGAGTTCATAGCCTCGCATTTCAATCTTTCAAATATTTCATAAACCCGCGAGGGGGATACATGCTTATTACAAACTCTTTTACATACTCGTTTATCTTATAACAATGTGATTACTTTTCAAAGACTTAATGAGTTCATAACCTCACATTTCAATCTTTTAAATACTTTATAAACCTGTAATACCTACTATAAACCATGAATACAAGTGTTTTCTAAACTATATGTTATCCTGATATATTATTGCCTAAGTACATAGAAGTATCTCTTTGTTCCAATGCCATTATTTCCATATCATGAACCATTAATTACTTACGAGTAAACGTAAGTATTGTGAATAGATCTATTAGGGGTGATGGCTCCCGTTTGTATACCCATGCTTGGGGTAGCCAAACGCACTATATTTATCCTAACAGGAAACCTTGGCACATGTTACCTTTTCCACTTGGGGGGACATTATGTCCCTAACAATATACTATGGTGCTCTTTTCCTGTTAACGTTATTAGTGTCATGAGCTTAGGACAATAAATAATGTTTACTATTTTCTATGGATAATTGTATTCGTTCTGCATTTATTTCCATTTTAATAACTTGCATACACTGTTTTCCATATATAACCGTAATCTACATTACAAAATTTTTTAACACTTTATAACAAACGTAACCATTTCTCTTCGTTGACTTGAATTCAAACTATTACATTTCAAAACCTAGGGAATTCACTCAACCTTTGTGTTTTGTGTTGACCTTTTTTATGCATGTTTATCCCAGGTATTTGAGCAATGATGGCATGGAGTGGCATGGTCTTGAAGATGGGCTAATACTTGGTATCATTCACATTTTATGTTTCTAGATTTTGGGACCTGCCTTTGTAAAACTCTGATTTTAAATGAATGATAACGTATCTTTTAAAAACGTCTCTTTTGAGTCGTTTTCTATGATTGTGTCTGTGATTCATGAAGTAATACTCCAGATTAGCTTCCGCTGCTATATTTACCAAAATGGGGGTGTTACATTAGAAGAGTTGTCATTTTTCTAAGATATAAGATTTTTATCAATTAAAAAAAAACATACATAGGTAGAGTTGTTAATGTGTATTCTTATAGGTTAAAAAGTGGTAGTTGTTCATTTGGTTTGTAACAAAAATGGATAAATAGAGGAACAATTATATATGGGCGTAACATTTTTTTTAAATGACAAATATATGGGCCTGACATGGGTTTACATGTTCAGCCCATGGGCTTATACTTTTTTTCATGAAACAATTACAATAATTCTGTCTACCATTATATATATATACTAAACAAGCAAAAGTATCCGCGCGTTGCTGCGGTGCGGCTTATTTTTTATTGGTGTGCTTAAGCATAAGAACCCGCGTGTTGTGGCGGGGCTAATTTTTTTTACTTAGGGCATGCGTTTTTTTTTCGCGCCGTTTATTTTAAAGTTATTAAGTACGCACGTTACTGCAGGGTGTTATCTTTATTTTATTTTTTATTTATTTTGTGCGGGATTATTTTTTCGGTCTCATGGTTAATAGTTTTTTTTATATGGGCCTATGTATTGGGCCTTATGGCGCGGATATTTTTTTATCTGAATAAAGTCAGTATTTTGTAATTTTTTTTATTATGTTGTGGGGAATTTTTTTTTAATATTATTTTGTGCGGGTTTATTTTTTTGGTCTCGTGTTTTATAGTAGTTTTTTTATATGGGCTTATGTGTTGGACCTCATGGCGCGGATATTTTTTTTATCCGAATAAATAACTACTTTTGTAATTTTCTTTTTTAATTTTGTGCCGAGTATTTTTTTTATTAGGTATTTATAAATAAAAAAAAATTGGGCTGGCCCAAACTTGAAGCCCATTGGGCCGAACACTGTAGCAGCTACAGTAAAATGAATAGTAACAAAAAGAATAAAACGCTGTCGTATTACTTTTGTAATGTGTATGAAGATAATGTTGACATAATAAACCCTCCTCAAAATTCTAAACCATTAAAATATTATAAACTATAATATATAATAATCATTCCTTATTTTTAATAAACCCTCCTCAAAATTCTTCATTTTTAATAAACCCCCTTAAAAATTCTTCATTTTTAGTCATTCTTTATTTTTTAACAAACCTCCCCTCAAAATTCTCTATTTTTAATAAACCCCCTCAAAGTTAAGTCACTTTTCAGTTTTAACCCAAAATACTTTAAAACCTCCCCTCAAAGTTAAGTCACTTTTCAGTTTCAATCCAAAATACTTTAGTGTAATAAAATCTCCTTTAAAGTTAAGACACTTTCCAATTTTATATAAAACGCTTCGCGGCGGAGTGCGGGTAGCCACCTCTTGTTCATTAAAAGAAAGTATTAATCATTTTATATTTTGAATATATTCTCTTTGGTAACAAAAATAAAAGAGTAAATTGCATAAATCATCCTTGAGCTTTAATAAAATTGCATGTTTTGTCTTAATTTTTTCAAAAGTGCAGATACTATCTTTGTGACAAACTTTTGAGGCATATTTCGTTTGTCTCAAAGATAAGTGACTAAAATACTGTTTCTTTCTCTTTGAGGGTACTTTAGTCATTTAACTTTGAGAAGTGGAAGAGATATGCCCCCAAAAGTTTTTTACAAGAACGGTATCTGCAGTTTCAAAAAAGCTGAGACGAAACATGCAATTTTTTCAAAGTTCAAGGACGCGATATGCAATTTACTCAAACAAAAAGATAAAATATTTAGCTAGCTAGTTCCACACAATTGATAAAAGCAGTGGTGATGAATAAGCTAAATATCTTTACAATCACCACCACTACCAACTTGTCTTCAACTTCATCATCATGTTAATAATATGCTAAGACAACAACAAAAACAATCTCTTGTGTCCTTGTTCCATGTCCATCAGAGAATCTTTTTCACCTGCTTACCTTTTAATAATAATCCAAAAACAACAACCTTATCTTCTGTTTCTTCTTCTTCAGTCCTAGATAGTGATGACTCATCATCATCAAATTTATTATCATGTTCAACTGATGATGATAATGATGATGTTAGAATGGTTGCTGTTGTGGGAGAAGGTGCTGTCAGTCCTCTCAAATCAGCTTCTTAGACAAATGTTTTGCTCCACATTGTATGTACTAATACTATATATACCAGTACTTATTATCATTTCCTTTTAGACGATTTTAGTAGCCTCACGTATACAAATTTAAGTAGCCTCATGTGTATGTGTAAGAGCCGTATACGAGGGTGTGCAAGCCGCGAGGTGTGCTGTCACACAGGACCTCAAATTATTAGGGCCTCAAAAGTTTTATATGATACGTATATATATACTATAAGAGTGATTACAAGTATTAGATTTTAAAAGTTGCATTGAAAATGATAGCCGAAGCACTCTAAAAATGATTATTTATCATTTTATCCCTTTAGAAAAAAAACCATTTACTTTCTGTTTTAGGCCCCGTTTTTGTAATTAAACTGAACTCTGCATAGGGCCTCTGTAAACTCAACGAGCGTATGCGTTGAGTTTGATAGCTAGTTTCTTCTAGGCTCGGAAATTAGTAGCCTCATCTATACATATTTGCCTATGCTTTTAGGTATAGAGAAACATTGCTATATACATCGGTTCAAAGGTCTGCTAAGAGTGTTGTAGACACAACGGGCGTTATTGCAGATTCTTTTATATTCATATTGCATTGATATGATATGTTCACATCATATAGATGACAATCACATAC
The DNA here is from genome assembly GCA_026074375.1 of Tanacetum coccineum. NCBI lineage: Eukaryota > Viridiplantae > Streptophyta > Magnoliopsida > Asterales > Asteraceae > Tanacetum > Tanacetum coccineum. The sequence continues at coordinate 10,508 of BQNB010154493.1, read as the reverse complement.
ACAGCTCTTATCTATACGTATTTGTGAAAACAGGCGGACAGATTAAAATAGGTTGATGAAAACTACGAGATGCTGGTGTTCACAGACAACGTCCTCGAATCAAATGCAGCTCTTCAAAAGGAGTTAACATCTACAAACATATTGCTAATCGTTTCCGTAACGAAATAAAAATCAGTAGAGTGGATTCAACGTTACAGCCAAAATATCCCAAATATAGTTTGCTTTGATTCATCACCAGTATTACAAAACAGACTAGGAGGATCTTTCATCCCAACAGAAGAAAAAGGTAACTTTTTATTCGCTGGACTAATAAACAAGAAAACAAAGGAAATAGTGGAGCTATCAAAAACTATATCCGAAGCATGGCTCAGGCATAACTCCGACGATATAAGATTCTGTTTATTGATGATAATCAACGCTTATATAAAACCAGTTCTGGTTTTAAAGAATTTAAGAGCCCAAGGCTTTTCAACTTTGAACTGCATGGTTTCAATATGCGGACAACAGGTTTTGAACTTTCTTCTAGATCCCAACTACAGGAAAGCATTACAATGCTTAAATGAATGTAGTCCCGTTGATCAAGTATGCAACTATCAATGTCTTGCTTCATACGAGAGCCCCACTTTGGAAGAATTTTCCCTTTGTGTTTTACAAAAGCATAATTGTCTGGACCTTGATGCAAAGATCCCTGAAAAACCATTTGTCCCACCAATGGTTAAATTCCAAGAAAAGATATTGTCACATGAGATTGCTGAGGATCTTTTTGTGGGTTGGATCGGGAATCTGGATTGGAGTTGGCGTGTTATGGCAGGTCAAAACCCGGCGTACGATCAGTTCCTGTGTCAATACTAGCTTTTCTATAGGGGAAAAGCAAAGGGCCCATTTTGGTATGAACCCGTTTTTCAAGTTAAAACTTTGGATGGTAAGTTGGTTTGGAGGAGACGAAAGTATAGAGTAAAAAGAGGGAAAATGGCGGGTACGTTTTATTTTAGTGTTTTAGATAATGGAGTTGTGTCAAATGAGTATTGGACGACTGTGGATGTTTCTGAAGATTTTAGCTGGGGTTTGTTTCATTATAGCGGTGCTGCAAGAGTTGCGGGACAGTCTTATAGAGGTGCAGTATTGGTGAGTCCAAACAGAGAGTATCTAAATGAGACGGAAAAAGAAAGGCTAGTTTCAGCATTGGATAGATGCTGTATCAAAGAATGGGAGTTGTTTGATGTTGATAACTGTCAATGTAACGATCCACCGTTGGGACTACCAGAGGGTTCTCGTTTCACTACAACATTAACCGCTATCCCCAGCGACATTTTGGGGGATTCCCCGGCGACTTCTCGCTGGGGATACCTTTCCCTGGCGACTTGTCACTGGGGAATCGTCGCTGGGGAACGCTCGCTAGGGATACGTTCCCCAGCGACAATCCCCAGCGACAAGGTGGGTCCCACGTATTTTTCAGTCAAGTAATTAGTGCCACTGTGGCACATATTCCCCGGCGACATGTCGCTGGGGAATGTCCAAGTTAAAATTAAGTAATTAAGACACTTAATTAAGTGATTAGTTAATTGGGCACTATCCCCGGCGACAAGTCGCTGGGGATAGTGTTCCTTATACTTTGACTTGTCAACGTACAAGAGAAAATTTTAAAGCTATCCCCGGCGACATGTCGCCGGGGAATATTAACGTATAAAAAAATTTCAAAATCTATCCCCGGCGACATGTCGCCGGGGAATAATCTGCATTTTTTAAAAACCTGCATTTTTTTAATACTATCCCCGGCGACATGTCGCCGGGGAATAGTCTGCATTTTTTTTAAATGCAGCCTGCACAGCAGGCGATTTCCAGATTTTTTCCGGAAAAAAACTACCAAACATCAAACCTGTACCAAAACCTGTATAAACTCATCACAACTTGTACCAAAACCAAAACATAATAAAGCTAAATTGTCCAAAATCCGAATAAGTCTACAAAACGTTGCTTCCTAGTCATAAACGTTGCTTACAAGTCAATATTCAAAATGATAGGATAGGGAAACAAGTGTTTACATACATGTCGCCAAGATGAACATAAAGTAACAATGTAGCATACTAACCCACATATTACACAACTAACTATCGCCATCGCCATCCTCATCCTCGTCCTCCTGAGCGTCGACACTCTCCTCGTCGTTCCCGCACCCGCCACTCCCGCTGGCACCACCTTACTCAAACTATGAAAACATATCTGAGTACTTTGAGTCACTTTTGAAAAGACTCATTATGAAGTCCACCTTTTTGGGTAGGTTGTTGAGCGTGCTTTCAGACGCATGCGTACTTGGGCCGGCTGTAGCCCGTGCTGGCAATACCCTACCAACACCGGGAATGTGCCCTCGCTGCTTACCCTTTCTAGCTAAGTGATTGATCTCATCATCAGTGTAGGTGCCCATAGCCTCCAGCCTCCTCATCTCCTCCTATGTAGTGACAAAAACACAAGATAGTTAATATATTAGTCGGGTTGCTACATTAATTCTCGATAATTCATTAAAGTGTGTTTTGAAATAAAACTTACGTATATACGTCGGTCCTCATCCTGAAGGAATTCCCCGTTAACAGTGTGTGCCAAGAAGAAGGTGTCAATGAGTGACGGGTACTCCTGAGTGCCTGAGCTCTACCTCTGTACATACACACGCATATAAGATGAAAGAAATTAAACGACAAATCACAACACACCAAAGCATATAATCAGATATATATGTATATATGTATGTAAAATAGTTATAATGTTTATTACCATCTCATCTCAAAGGTGAGCAAGCGACCGGGATCCCTGTTGAGATATGACCGTGCTCTTTGCCCGGTTTTTCCAATTTTGAGCGGCTCGGGCAATGTTCATGGGATCATTCCAAAACTTAATATACTTTTCCCACTCTTCCGCCGTAATGTCCTCAGGACGTGCCCGCCTGATCTTCTCCACATCGTAAGTCCTGATCGTGGGGTCTATAACCCAATGTTGGGCCTTGAAAGTAGCCTTGTTAGTATTGTACGCTTTTTGCAAGTGCTGCTATTCCATGTGCGGCCTCAGATCAAACTGGGTCTGCAATCATATACAACAAAATGAAGGCAGAGTTAGAGATATAATTTATATATTTATTAAAATTTGTTATTTATTTATATGATATAAATAAATAAATGAATTTAGATAAATATACACAATTAAATAAATGAACACGATAATGAAATAAACATAAAAGGATAACTGACCCTAATATCTGTAATGAGCGCCGCCTTTCGCTCCTTTGGGACCTTCAGCCAAGAAGGGTAGTACAAAGGCACACCCCTAATGACCTCCCCGATCTAGCTAGACCAATGAGCCGCATGGTCACCGAGAGGCATAAGGGTTTGTTTGTCACACAGCTCAAACCGGATCGGGACGGGGCCTTTTTTATCAGTGATTTCCTTTAAGGAGAGGTTCCAGGTCTTGTCGCGGGTATTCAGCCTGCCCGCTGCTCTGCCGCCCCAATTGGGCTTTTGTTTGCCTTTTCCTGCAAAATCAAGTGAGTAATAAAGTCTTAAAAATTCAAGGCAAGCAAGTTTAATATATGTATCAAATTTATGCTTGTATTACAATAATCCAGAAATTCTTACCTCGGTTAGCAAAGCAACCCATGCAACCGGTGGGTACATGGTGTGGAGGGGGACGATCCTCACCACCACCGTCACCGCCGTGGGACCGGGCAACATCTGCTAACATCTGTACAAGTACAATTAGCATAATATATAGAAATTCATGAACAAAATAATATAAGCATGCACACATCCAAATAAATACATATCCAAATAAATATACACATTTAAACAATCCACAACAATTTCATTCCTTCATTCAAATATATAAGTGTCTTTTGCAAGTTACAACTCAAGATCAATATTCTTCTTCACTAGAATAAACTTTGTCAACACCATCATCATCAACATTGATGAGGTCTTTATCATCAGAATCTGCTAAATCATGAGGAAGTGCGTCTTCATCATCAGTAATATCATCGTCTTGGTCAACAACATCAATGATATCTAGCGGTGCGTCAACCTTCGTTGATTGACCATCTATATGCAAGGTCGCATTATCCAAGTCATTCAAACTAGTAGAAAGTGGGAGATCAGATGAGTTGTCGAAATGTATAATATCAGGATCATCCTCTACTACGATAACACCCTCGTCGGAAAACTTTTTATGATTAATATGTTCGACGACCCTCCAGTAGGGTTTGGCCTTATCTTCAAGGTATAAGACTTGTTTGACTTGTGTTACGAGAATGTATTGATCATTTTTAAATGCCTCACCTTTGCAGTTGATTTGTGTCATGTTGTTTCTAAGGACAAGACGTTTGACTTTACGTCCTTGGTTGCGAGTGTCGAACTACTTAACTCAGAACAACACAACTTTGAACAACAAATACTTAAACTCAAGGATTCTTAAAGCTGACCATAATACATTTCTTCATCAGGGTCAGGCGCACAAATGCCGCTGTTTTGAGTTGTATGACGTTCATCGCGGTTGTGCACGACATACCTCACACCGTCGACTACGCAAGAGTTTATTGAGCTTGGAGTCCATGTTGGTCCACAAGCCAAAGCGAATAACTCGCTGGTTGTGCTAACCTCTGGGTCTTTGTCATTGTCTACGTGACGTTGACAGATCTATGAAGAAGATAGGATTAGATAGAGAACACAAAATATGATATTGTTATTTTTACAGTTAAGTACACAAAATAAGTCTAAGTTTACCTACGACCCAAACCACTCGGGAAATTCTTCTTTCATGTCTTTGTTAGGAAATAACATGAAAAATGTTCATGGTATTAGAATAAGTCGTCGAAATGACAAGTTAAGAAAAAGAAGTTTCAAAATAAAAAAAACGCGTACCTCTTGAACTGGGACCGGTACATGTCGATCTCAGGACTGTTGTGAAGTACATACCATTTTACTTTCTTCAACTCTTGGGCATCAAACCGAATAACCGACCGTAAACCAATCGATTTACATACCGATCAGAACACCTGAAACTGACACGTTGGGGGAGGGGGATCCACATTACGGTCAGGACGATTAAATTTTGTGGTAACATCCCGAAAATAAAAAGAACTGAAAGTCAACACTTCTTCTGCAACATAACCCTCCGCAATCGAACCTTCTGGCTTAGCTTTATTTTGTACATAACCTTTTAGCTTCATCATGTATCTTTCAAATGGAAACATCCACTGGGGGCAAATAGGCCCGCCTTCAAGAGCCTCTAGAGGTAAATGGATAACCAAGTGAATCATAATGTCAAAGAGAGCAGGAGGATATATGAGCTCAAGATCGCATAGAATATCAACCACCTTGATCTGAGCTTTCAACATGTCATCCTCCATCAAAGTTGCAGAGCAGATTTGCTTAAACAAGGAACATAGCTCGATTATTGGTTTTGCAATCTTATCGGGCAAGTAATTTTGAAGTCCGTAAGGAAGTAAACGTTGCATCATTATATGACAGTCATGAGACTTCAGGCCCGTTATATTGGTATCATTATCGGTCACTTTGTGCTTGAAGCATGATCCGAACCCATCTGGTAGTTTAACTCCTTTGATGTACTGACAAAACTTTTTTCGGTTCTCTGGTGTGAAAGAATACGCAGCCTGAGGCTTCAAGCACTTCCCGTTTTTGGTTTGGCCGAGCCACAAGCCACTTCGAATGCCCAACATTTGCAAGTCTTGTCTTGCCTTGGCGGTGTCTTTAGATTTATCATTCATTAACAAAGTGTTCAAGATGGCCTCCAACACATTTTTTTCGATATGCATGATGTCTAAATTGTGTCTTAGTGAAAGAAAAGACCAATACTCAAGCTCGTAAAAAATAGACCGTTTAGTCCAGTTAAGCTCGACATGAACATTGCGTTTTATCTTCACACCCCCATAACTCGGATGTTTACCCTTCACACGCGTTGGCAATCTATCAAGTTGAGCCAGGATTACATCCCGGCCAAATTCTTTAGGAGGATCTGTGTTATCGGTTTGGCCATTGAATTCAAGTGAACGCCTCCATTTATGGGGCTTCTTTAAGAATCTTCTGTGACCAACATAAGCTGTTTTGCTTAACACACGAACAGATGGAGTGTCTTTATTACATGTAGGCATGCCTTGTAACCTTGCCCACTTCACCCAGACAAACTACTCTGAGCAGGAAAATTATTGATGGTCCATAAAACCATCGCTTTCATATTGAACTTCTTGCCTAAAGCAACGTCTTTATTGCATAGTATGACGGTAGGAGCTTGTATCCTTTACTGATGGGAAATACATTTTGAAAAAACTCTAACATTTCATTGAATATAGAATCAATCAATTTACCTTTAACCTTAAAATAGGTAAACTTTGCCATAAAGTCTAATCGAGTCACATAGTCACAACCGGGGTGCAGCTCCTCGTTGGCACTGGCATATAACTCTTCAAACTCGTTACGTGTAGCTTGATTCGGTTCGTTACTTGTCTCACCAATATCTCCTTGAGTTGGCTCATTGTGTTCATTATTCGGAGGAATATAGCTAAGATCATTAAGTAACGCTGTCATGTCACTCATCTGAGGTTGTCTTGTGTTATCTATTACTGGCGGTGGCGGAGGAAGATCCGGTTCACCGTGGTGAACCCATGTTTTATAACCTAGGTCAAACCCATGTCTCATAATGTGGTCTGAAAGGTGTTTGATGGATACCCACAATATTGTTCGACAAGACTTGCATGGACATCTTATTTTCCCGGCACTATTCACTAACGGCTTGCAATGATCGACAAATTTTTCAAGACCGATATAAAATGCTCGTTCATGACGCTCTAAAAGTGTCCAACTCTTATCATCGATTACCATAACTGCGTTTTATCGATACATTTAGTTATTATATGCAACTTAATTAAACACATTCAACCGAGGAATACGAGATGTTTTGTTTACCTAGTGCAACTATGGAAGGCAATCCTAACCCACTCTTTGAATGATTCGTCTCATATATGAATGCGTATAACCGATTTACTATTTGAGAAAATTCCGGCAGCATTTCCCCTCAACTCCCTAAATATGTGTTTAAAAGACATACTCGTAGGAGTAAAGGAGAAACACTGTCGAAATCATCTCAAATAGTAAACCAATTATATGCATTCATATCCTAAATGAGACAAAACATTCAAAAAGCAGTCCCAAACAGGGGACTTTCTGAAATTAATTTCTAATAAATTAATTTCGGACGGGTTTTCTATAGGATAATTAAATTCAGACGGGGATTTTCCGAATTTAATCACTAAAATCCTAAAACATTCCTAAAGGGTTCAATAAAATAAATACCAAACGCATATCCATTTATATCATATAAAAACATACATTTAAATCAAATAAGCTGTTTTTAAACAGCTTTTTAAAATAAGCTGTTCTTAAACAGCTTACAGCTTATTTCAACTTATTTCCGCATATATGAGCTTATTGTATTAATAACCACCCCGGAGACATGTCAAACTATAAACATACATAATTTTAACGCAATTCACCTAATAATAACTATAAACTAACAAAATTTAAACAATAAACATTCCCCGGCGACATGTCCCCCGGGATACCAAAAGGAGAAATAAAAATTATAACATACATTCGGTGTATTCGGCTCGTTGTCGGCTCGGCTGTGGACTCGGCTCGGCCCGGCTGTGGACTCGGCTACCAACTGCCAAACAAAAAAGAATTAACACATTTTTATAATTAACACCATATTATACCAAACCTTATCATAATTAAAAAAATTAAAACAAAAATTACAACCAAACCTGGACTCGGACTCGGCTACTGTTACAAGAGGTCACCACCAACAATTATAGGGTTAGAAAAAGAAGTAGAAGAATTATCATTTAGAGGGTTTAGAAAAGAATTATGGTTTAGAGGAGGAGGAGGAGGTGGTGGCGGTATTGTGCTCGTGTGCTCGTATGAGGAGGTGGTGAGTGGTGGTGGGTTATGTGGTGAGTAGTGGTGGTGGTGGTGGGTTCTGTGGTGGTGGTGCCGGAGGTGGTGGTGGGTGAGAGGTGGTGGTGATGCTGTTAAAATCGCCTAGGAATAGTTTTTTTTTATATTTTACGTTTTGGAATGAGTCTGTAAACTCAGATATGTTTTTAGTACCAGATTTATCCCTGATGACATTCTCCGGCGACATGTCGTCGTGGAAACTACAATTTTGTCCTTTAGTGGAAAATGGCGCCATAACGAAAATATTTGAGGGTTTTTTCGCAAAAATAAAAAGAGGTTTCCCCGGCGACATGTCGCCGGGGAAAGTGTTATTAAAAAATTATAAAGTTTTATTAATATATCAAAACTATATTTTTTACTAAAAGTTTTATTAATATATCAAAACTATATTTATTAAAAAACTAGAGTTTTTAATAATTAATATTTTAAAAAATATATTATATTAAAATTATTTTTCGAAAATATATAATTATTATTTACAATTATTTTTTATAAAAAATATAATCGGTTCGTTTCGGCTGGGTCGGTCCGGTTTCTACGGGTTGTTCCAGTCGGTTCGTTATATATTATATATTTAAAATTATTTTTTATTAAAATATTTAAATAATTATTATTTACAATTATTTTTTATAAAATATATAATCGGTTCGTTTCGGCTGGGTCGGTCCGGTTTCTCGGTTCGTTCCGGTCGGTTCGTATATAATTATTATTTAAAATTATTTTTTATAAAATATATAATTATTATTTATAATTATTTTTTATAAAATATATAATCGGTTCGTTTCGGCTGGGTCGGTCCGGTTTCTCGGTTCGTTCCGGTCGGTTCGTATATAATTATTATTTAAAATTATTTTTTATAAAATATATAATTATTATTTACAATTATTTTTTATAAAATATATAATCGGTTCGTTTCGGCTGGGTCGGTCCGGTTTCTCGGTTCGTTCCGGTCGGTTCGTATATAATTATTATTTAAAATTATTTTTTATAAAATATATAATTATTATTTACAATTATTTTTTATAAAATATATAATTATTATTTACAATTATTTTTTATAAAATATATAATCGTTGTACATTAGATGTTCAACGGATGAGTGGTTTCTCGGTTCGTTCCGGTCGGTTCGTATATAATTATTATTTAAAATTATTTTTTATAAAATATATAACTATTATTTATAATTATTTTTTATAAAATATATAATCGGTAGCAAAACTACTTAGAAATAACCCATAAGTAGCTAGAACATGATAAGTAAGTGTCTCAATCTCCGATGAGTTATTTCCTTCTTGATCTTCCTCTTCGCGATGATTCTCTGCTATCGTTACACATTAGATGTCCAACGGATGAGTCGATATGCTATCGATGTACATCAGATGTTCAACGGATGAGTCGATATGCTATCGTTGTACATCAGATGTTCAACGTATGAGTCGATATGCTATCGTTGTACATTAGATGTTTAACAGCTCAATTATAACGATGATAGTCATAGGTAGCAAAACTACTTAGAAATCACCCATAAGTAGCTAGAACATGATAAGTAAGTGTCTCAATCTCTGGTGAGTTATTTCCTTCTTGATCTTCCTCTTCGCGATGATTCTCTGCGCATGAGTCGATATGCTATCGTTGCACATCAGATGTTCAACGGATGAGTCAATATGCTATTGTTATACATCAAATGTTCAACAGATGAGTCGATATGCTATCGTTGTACATCAGATGTTCAACGGATGAGTCGGTATGCTATCGTTGTACGTTAGATGTTCAACGGATGAGTCGATATGCTATCGTTGTACATCAGATGTTCAACGGATGAGTCGGTATGCTATCGTTGTACGTTAGATGTTCAACGGATGAGTTGATATGCTATCGTTGTACATCAGATGTTCAACGGATGAGTCGATATGATATCGTTGTACATCAGATATTCAACAGATGAGTTGATATGCTATCGTTGTACATTAGATGTTTAACGGCTCAATTATAACGATGATAGTCATAACAAAGGTAACAAAACTACTTAGAAATCACGCATAAGTAGCTAGAACATGATAAGTAAGTGTCTCAATCTCCGGTGAGTTATTTCCTTCTTGATCTTCCTCTTAGCGACGATTCTCTGCTATCGTTACACATTAGATGTCTAACGGATGAGTCGATAAGCTATCATTGTACATTAGATATTCAACGGATGAGTCGATATGCCATCGTTGTACATCAGATGTTCAACGAATGCGTCGATATGCTATCGTTGTACTTTAGATGTTCAACGGATGACTCGATATGCTATCGTTGTACATCAGATATTCAACGGATGAGTCGATATGCTATCGTTGCACATCAGATGTTCAACGGATGAGTCAATATGCTATCGTTGTACATTAGATGTTTAACGGATGAGACCCGACTTCGGCAAATGATGAGTTCTCTAGGAGCTCCATCTGCAGGACCTTCAACACCTCCAATCTATTCTTCAGGACCTTCAACACCTCCAAG
>BQNB010154492.1:0-15510 GCA_026074375.1 Tanacetum coccineum | reverse complement strand
CTTGTAGTATTCACAATCATAGTTTCTCATATAGTTAGTTTGGATTTATCCAAGTTAACTAAGCTTTAACAAGCTAAAGAAGACCCGTTTATTTGGGACTTTACATAATTTCAACAGACTTTTGATTTAACTAATTGACCAACAATTCAGCATGTTCTTTAGCCCGAACACGTGATGGTTTAATTAAATCATAGAGTTGTTTATAAGTCTGTTTCAAATGCTCATTCTCAGCAATTAGTTTTGTCACTGTATGTTCTAGTTCTATGTTGATGGTCTCAATCTTATCTATGACCTTTTCACATTGTTTGTGGTGGAAGTTTTATTCAAAATTTTAATGTTTTCTTTCAACTTCTCCGATTGTTTCTCTTTTGCCTTGAAGCTCAGCTTTAAAAATTGTTCAATTTTCGTTCTCTCACATTTTTTATATCCCCCCCCCCCTCCGCCCCCCCCCCCCCCCCCCCCCCCCCCCGCCCCCCCCCCCCCCGCGGCGCCCCCCCCCCACGCCCCCCCCCACCCACCCGCCCCCCCCCCACCGCCACCACCCACCCCCCCACATCCCCACCCAACCCCCGATTCCCCGCCCCCCCCCCTCCCCCCCCCCCCCCCCCCCGCCCCCAACCCCCCCCCGCCCCGCCCCCCCCCCCCCCCCCGCCCCCCCCCCCCCCCCCCCCCCCCCCCCCCCCCCCCCCCCCCCCCCCCCCCCGCCCAACCCCCCGCACCCCCCCCCCCCCCCCCCACCCCCCCCCCCCTCCCCCCCCCCACCCCCCACCACCCCCTATCCCCCCCCCCCCCCCACCCCCCCCCCCCCCCCCCCCACCCCCCCCCCACCACCCCACCCCCCACCCCCCCCCCCACCCCCCCCCCCCCCCCTCGCCCCCCCCCCCCCCCCCCCACCCCCCCCCCCCCCGCCCACCCCCCCCCCACCCCCCCCCCTCCCCTCCCCCCCCCCCCCCCCCCCCCCCCCCCCCCCCCCCCCCCCCCCCTTCCCCCCCCCCCCCCCCCGCCCCCCCCCCCCCCCCCCGCCCTCCCCCCCCCCCGCACAGACCCCCCCCCCCCCCCACCTCCCACCCTTCCCCACCACCCTCCCCAACCTCCCCCCCCCCCCCCCCATCAGCTGCCTCAGCCCCCCCCCCCCCCCCCCCCCCCCCCCCACCCCGCCCCCCCCCCCCCCCCCCCACCCCCCCCCCCTCCCCACCCACACCCCCCAGCCACCCCCCCCCCCCCCCCCCCGCCCCCCCCCCCCCCCCTCCCCCCCCCCCCCCCCCGCCCCCTCCCCCCGCCCCCCCCCTCCCACCCCCCCCCCCCCCCCCCCCCCCCCATCCCCCCCCCCCCCCCCCCCCCCCCCCCCCCCCCCCCCCCCCCCCCTACCCCCCCCACCCCCCTCCCCCCCCCCCCCCCCCCCCCCCCCTGCCCCCCCCCCCCTCTCCCCTCCCGAAACAATTGATCAAATGAAGGTTCAGTTTGGAGTTTCACAAATGTGTTATTCTTTTGTAAAAAATTTCTTTATTAAGTTGCCATTGCATGTCAAGAGAATGCAGTGTATTTAAGTTTATAAAAGCTTTTCGAAAGTCATTATACTCGTCTTTTTCAACCATGTTGTTTGTTTGTTAAGCTCAACTTCAAGTTTGAGACACCTTGTTGCACATTTCCACATAATTCACATAATCATTCAATTGCAAAAAAGAATTCACCTTCACAGACGTATTAATCCACGAAGATTCACACCAATATTACATAATATCTTGAGAAATATTTGATCCAAGAGTCAATCATTATTCAATCCAAAATGTGTTCATTTGAATTACAAGCATTGTTTAATCTACATGATACTGTTGAAAAACAGCTTCCCTCTGGTTAAAAACCATTTGTACTTCCTTTAAGCCTCCATTTTATAAGATCTTAACAAAAACATTGACAGTGTCTTTTAAGGTCTTACAAATGAAATTGAACGCTCTTTTAGAAACACAGCTTTAGTGTGTTCAAACCTCCATTCCTTATCAAATAAAGCAATCAGCGTGATCCATTTTTTCACCACATTGTCAAGATTGGTCAAAGGGAAATTTAAGCTTTTTAAGGGCTTGTAATTAAACCGGCTTACCTTAGGAAGCTCCCAAGTAGCCTCAATTTTAATCAGCAAAGAAGCAGATTGATCAAGATTTGGGTGTAATTTTATAACCGAAAGCTTGTTCATCAGAATATTCTTGTTTGTGGAGAATAAACACATTTACCAAAATCTTCAGATAAACGATTTAACAACTTAGCATAATTAATGGTTTAATGTTTAACTTTGTGTTGTTCATAGACCATTGGAATTCACTTTGTTTTAAAAGCATTTTTGATTAACTCTCTTCCTCAAGCATCAAAGTCTCTTCAGAATTAGCAATTGAAATCACATTGGTTTCCTTAGCAATAACACTACCATCATAAAGCATTAGCCTAATCTACTGAGCTTTCTTAAGGTAGAAAGGATTTTGAAAACCAATAGCTTGTTTCAAGTTATTATCATAGAAAACTTATGGTTTCGTGAGCATATGCACAGTTTGCGCGGATTACAAACAATGTTGTCTAGTTCTTTAACTTTATTTTCTAAAGCAATTTCTTTATTTATATTTTTAGCTTCTTTTTTCTTGGATTCATTTTTAAAAACATTAAATGTTTTTGTTAACAATTCATTTTCCTTTGATTATTCTGAAAGAGTTTGTTTAAGATAGTCAATTTCCTTTACAAAATCTGCAAACTATGCATTTTTCTCATGAATTATATCATCCATTATAAGCTTTTCTCGAGTACTTAAATCTACATTTTGTCTTTCTTCTAGCAATTTCACCTGTTCTTTGTATCTTTCAAGCTCAGCAGATAAGGATTCATTGGCAATTAGATTGTCCTTATTGACCTTGTTACAATTAGTTACTTGATTTGACAGTTGTTCAAACACAGATAATATCATGGCATCTTGTTGTACAGAAGAATTTGTATCCTAAACAGCTTCATGGTGTGTTTCAAGCAAATACTAAGAATAAGGAATGATATTGCTATTACTTGTTATCTCATTCTCTAGATAATTCACAAGATGAGTTTGTTCAGAATACGACATCTCTTGCACACTTTGATTTAGCATATCATTATGAGTGTTTTCAGAGTGAGGTACCTCGGAGAGAACATCTGATCCGTAACTAGACAAATTGGCCATAAGAACTGCCTTGGCTGTAGAGAAGTCGTCACAGTCAGAATCATATGCATCCAAATCATCTGCTTGATAAGCTGCATTGTGTGTAATGACCGTCTGTGTAACTGGACCTTCTGCAACTCCAGGGTCTGCCAAAAATTCCAATTCCTCCTCATTCAGAACTTTACCAGATCCTTGTGCTTCAACCAGAAGAACTTTATCCCTAAACCATGTAGCATCCCTTTTCCTCTTTGGCTTTGGGCACTGTCTTGCCATGTGACCTTCCCCTTGGCAGTTAAAACACTTCACAACTCTTTGTTGACCTGAATTATTCCCACCTATTCCTGAGATGTTAGCCCTTGTTCCAGAAGTACCAGCAGCAAATGAACTTTGTCTCCCCTGAACTGGTTGAACAGTCACCCTTCCATCATGAATAGTTGCTTGTTGTCTTGGGTTGGAAGAATTTCTTAGCTGATTGTTGGTAGTTGGGAAACGAGATGTGACGATAGTAGACAGAAATGACATCATTTTGTTAATGGCATCAATAGGGTCATCTCCTTGCTTAAACACAGGAACTGCTAGACCGGAGTCTATCTGAGGAAATTCAGCAAGATGTGTTTGTTGATTAACTGTGGAGACAATATATTCAATTTGAGGAATGGATTGTGGTTGTGGACAAGCATCTTGATGTACTGTAGATGAGTACGCATTAGGATGCGGTGTTGACGGATAAGTAATTGCATGAGGAGTGGATGGATAAGTAGTTGAGTAATGTTGTGTGGAGATGATTTAACCCATATAGGAACTGAGATGGTAAAACATGTTGTTGAACTGAGGATTTGTTGTATTAAGATTGTTGATTAATGTTTAAAGTAACGATGGTAGCATTTGATGATTCGTAACTAGTGCAAGTGTATCTGCTTGCGTTCACATATAAGTACCACTTCATTGCATGGAGTTCATGTTGTTTCAAGATATGCATTAGAGTTGAATCAAAGTTGGTAGTGTGCAAATCTCTTACATAGTTGACATCATTCACAAACTTACCCCATTCGAGGTGGAAGACTGTTAAGAACTTGTGTATTAGACCAGAAATTGCTAGCAATTTCTTTTGTAAATGTTCATAGTCGGTGATCAGCTGCTTAAATCCTCAAGTAATACGATGAAGTGTGTTGGGATAAAAAGACTTCTTGATGCAATTTTGGATCACTGCTGGCACATATTGTGTTATGCTGCGTCAGCTGGAGTTAGTACTGCTTAGAGACTTCAAAAGAAAAATATGCAATTAGTTTACTACTCTGCTAGTACAAAGTTAATACTGGCTTCAGCTGAAGTTAATGCTCTAGTACAAAGTTAAGATGCTTAGTTAAAGTTAAGCGCTAATAAAAAATAGCTTTGAAGTTACTACTGCTAGTGAAATATCAATAAAATGCTTTCGGCTGTTAGTACCTGCATATATATATGTATTAGTTGTTTATAGAAAAGATTTTAGATACTTAAGAAAGTATTGTAAGTCGACTAGGACTCTTTGTGTATAAAAGAAGGTCCTAGGGCATAGAGTTTGATATCTTAGTCGTATAATTCTTAGCTTCAAGGTATTTGTAACCCTAATACTTTAAGAGTATTCGTATTATTATCTTTAATATATTTGGAGCTTGTTTGTTGAATTATATGTTTATAGAATTATTGTTTCATTAATAATTCTTTATAATATTAAAGATTAGATTCCACATAATCTCTAATACATTCAAACAAAGTTTCTACTATAGTTTCGTTAGATTATCTAATATAACAAAACCCTAAAAAACAAGCCATAAGGAAATTCGATCTATTAAAGTGTGATCAACAATTGGTATCAAGCCTGGTTAAGAAGCTTTAAAAGAGAAGAACATGTTTTATACATAAATATTTTTTTAAAAGATAAGGATCAAGTTTGCACACATGGTGGCTGCATACAAAGTTTGCCCATCTCAAACCTAGTGAGATGAGTTTTGAGATGAATTGAACAATAAATCTAGATGAAAGACTATGCATGTTGGGAATTACAAAGTCAGAATGTCAAAGTACAGCTAAGTTGAAGTCAAAGTACTGCCGGCTTGAAGAATGGAAAAGTCCAAGTATTGCCGTTATTTAAGGGATATTAGTTAAATGGTTGCATTATAATTATCAAGTATTAGGTTTGTATTAATCTATATAATAGAATACATTGTGATTAATATTAATATAGTATATGTGTCATAACTAAGACTGTACTCCTACTAAGTTATCCTTACGTTCATAAAACAGGAGATCTCTAGGAAGGCATTAGAAAACACACGAAACAACACAAAAAACACGAGAAACAAGAAAAGACATTATTAGAAGTATAAAAGATAATTATTGTATTAGGGATCTGCAAACTTAAGGGCAGATTCAAGTGTGAAATACAAATCGTTTGTTAAATCATTGTGTGTTCTTCCTTGAAACTGTTAAACTAGTTTTCCGGCATAGTTTGATAGTGTTACATCAGTGTTTCATTGTTATTGACTTGGATTTATTCAAGGAAGTAACATCCTTTACAGGCTAAAGGCTTATTATACTAAGGTATATCGATCCTACAAGTTGTATCAGAGCCATGGGGCTCTTGATCTAGGATCTACAAGGTTTTTGAAGAAATCCTAAAACTCTAATTTTCAAGAAATCGATTTGTGGTTAAAGTTTTATGGGGTTTTTGAGTTAATTGATATAACAATATTTATAATTGTCCTCTCTACCTTAATTGTATGTCAATACAATTGTATATCATTGTTACTATTAGGGTTTCTTGGGTAATTGATTTATGATGATGATCTGGACCTCATCGAATACATTCCTTTTTGATCATCATCATTATTAGGTTTTGTAATGCAAACCCAATACCATGGCTGCTCGACTATTTGGTTTGATTATATTCGAATCTTGTTTTTCTTTGTTCACTATAGGATCGATTTGCATAAGAAGCAACATGGTGGTGATTTGGTTATCATGGTTACAGTTTTGGGTAATATTATCTCTATGAAAGAATGAAGGAACGTGCTCGAAAGGTACTGTTCGAAAGGTACTATCTCAGTCATAATTAAGGGTATTCTCTCTATCTATTAAAGTACTGACTCGCTGAAAGATCAAGTACTAGCTGAAAGATTCAAAGTACCGCAGCATTTGTGGGTAAGTACCCAGCTAGTGTTATCCGATACTAGAACGTACTCTTGCTTTATCAATATCGTGTAATACATGAATTTTGGTTTTTTTTTGGATGGATTTGGATTCTCGAATGCTTCGTTTAAGGGGAAGTAACGGATTGATTTTTAAAAATTTCTTAAACATTGAAAAGCTCATTTTTGGAGAATAATTGAAGAGGTATTACGAAGAGATGATTTTTTTATCACTTACTTGTATATAGTAGTTGAGTTTCATTAGATGCTGTTCTGGTCATCACATTTTAGCAGGAGGTAACTTGGTTTGTTTTATAAGTGACGAAGACTTGCAAAATCTAGGAATTGTGATTTTTCTTAAAAGGTGCTTATGCTCACATTACGCTATCAACTTAAAGTAGTTACGTTATTGTGCTCAGTGTCTCATGATAGAAAAAGAGGATTATGTCAAGAGATTGCGGTCTGCTTATACATTTAGGAGTATGATTCAAACATCGTGGATAGTACAAGATAGAAACACAAGTTTTGGAAGATTCTACTATATCTTCATCAAATTCTTTATATCTGTTTTCCATTCAACATGATCACTACATAGAGCCTACAGAGTTTCAGAGATTCAAGAATGGTTTAGCATACATTTTCAGGGGAAGCTTATTGTTAACATGTTTAATCGCATCTACATGGACCACTTTAATGGAAGTGTTCACAAAGTTGCTTATCTACAAGATGACCCCCTATTGGATGATTACAAAAGGGAAGAAGATTCATGATTGGCAGCATATTAATTATGTGTGTTGACATATTCAAGAAGACTTAATCAAGTGAAGCATTGAAGTTGTTTTCATACATGGAGATTGTTTTTAATAACAAATAGGGGGAAGATTGTTAGATCTTAGATTTGATTATTACAAAACTACAATATGCTTATATGAAAGTAAATGAAACAAGAATAGACTTAATAGATATGCTGGACTTTGACTAAAACATTAATGTTGATTGGAAGTTAATCAACATTAATATGATATGCTGGACTTTGACTAAAACATTAATGTTGATTGGAAGTTACAAAATCAACATTAATATGATATGTTAGACTTTGACTAAAACATTAATGATGATTGGAAGTTACAAAATCAACATTATGATATGTTTAACAAAAGGTTTTCTTGTAAACCCTAGCCTCTCTAGTATATAAAGAGAGGTAGGGTGAATAGTTTGATCATCCATCCATAGAAACATCGACTGAAAGGTCGAATAGCAAAAGTAGTGTGTGGAACACCAAAGTTAGTTATTAGAGTTAGTACACCATAATTATTTGAGGTGTAGTCCCAATTATAGTTGGGGTAATAGGGAAACGTTCAATGAAGAAAACCTTGTTTAATAACATCATTGTTCTTTATATTCCGCTGCATGTTTATGTGTTATTTGTAAAACAATCCTAGATGATTTTAAAACGATCTCATCAATGCATTATGGGAAGTCATAGAGAATGGTGCAACCTTGCCAAAAACAACAACTGTGGAAGGTGTTGTGAAAATGATGCCTATTACAACTGCTGAAGAAAAGGCTCAGAGAAGATTAGAGGTGAAATCTAGAAGTACTTTAATGATGGGCATTCCCAATGAACATCAGTTAAAGTTTAACTCTATAAAGGATGCTAAGAAGTTGCTGGAAGCTGTTGAAAAGAGATTTGGTGGGAATGCAGCTACAAGAAAGACTCAAAGGAATCTCTTAAAGCAGTAATATGAAAACTTCACTGCTCTAAGCTCAGAGATGCTTGATCAAACTTTTGATAGGCTTCAAAAGCTTATGAGTTAGTTGGAGCTTTTGGATGAAAAGCTTTCACAAGAAGATGTTAATAAAAAATTATTAAAAAGTTTGTCACCTGAGTGGAACACACATGCTGTTGTGTGGAGGAATAAACCTGATTTGGATACAATGAGCATGGATGATCTCTCCAACAACATCAAGGTGTATGAACCAGAAGTTAAAGGGATGTCTAGCTCAAGTTCAAGCACACAGAACATAGCTTTTGTGTCCTCTTCAAATAACAACACTAGCACCACTAATGGAGCAGTTAATACTACTCAAGCTGTTAATACTACTCATGGAGTTTCTACTGCTAGCACTCAAGTTAATGCTGCTTACTCTACAAATATTGATAACTTGAGTGGTGCTGTTATTTTTGCATTCTTTGCTAGTCAACCAAATAGTCCTCAACTTGTACATGAGGACTTGCAACAAATCCATCCAGATGACATGGAAGAGATGGATTTGAGATGGAAAATGGCCATGTTGACTATAAGGGCAAAAAGGTTTTTGAAGAATACATGAAGAAAGCTTACTATTAATGGCAATGAGACTATTGGTTTTGATGAGTCCAAAGTGGAGTGCTACAACTGCCACAAGAGGGGACATTTTGCTAGGGAGTGCAGAGCTCTAAGAAATCAAGACAACAAGAACAAGGAAAGCTCAAGAAGGAGTGTGCTTGTGGAAATATCTACTTCCACAACTTTGGTATCATGTGATGATCTTAGTGGATATGACTGGAGTGATCAGGAAAAGGAAGGGCCTAATTATGCACTCATGGCTTTCTCATCTTCAAGTCTTGACTCAGAGGTATCCAATGATTTTATTTGTTCTAAATCTTGTTTGGAAACTGTTGAACTTAAATCTCAATATGATCAACTATTAAAAGATTTAAAGAAATATGAGTTAATGGTTCTAGCTTATAAGACAGGTTTAGAGTCTGTGGAAGAAAAACTTAAAGTTTATAAAGCAAACGAGTCTATTTATTTACAAAATATTAAGGGCTTAAAATTTGAAATTTACATAGGAGAAATAACTATTAGAGAGCTTAGGAAAAAGCTTGACATAGTTCAAAAAGAAAAAGATGACATTCAACTTAATGTAGATAAATTTGAACATGCATCTAAAAGTTTAAACAAGCTCATAGAAGTGTCAATAGTTTGACAATAGCAAGAAGGTTAGGCTATGAAAATTATAATGCAGTTCCCACTCCCAACACAGGAAATTTCCTACTTCACCCTGACTTATCTTTTACTGGTTTAGATGAGTTTGTTAATAAGCCTGTAGTTGAGAACTGTAAAGTTATGTCTAGTGAAGCAGAGCCTAAGGTAGATAGGAAGTATGATGATGCCCCATGTATTGAAGAATGGGTGTCATATGATGAGGAAGAGGATGTGTCTCAGCCTAAAACTGAAAAGAAAACAGATAGGCCTAATATTGTTAAGAAAGAGTTTGTCAAATCTAAACAACAAGAAAAAACTGCAAGGAAAACTGTTAAACAAGTTGAGCAACATAGGCAAAACACCCACAGTCCAAGAGGCAATCAAAGAAATTGGAACAATATGATGTCTCAAAAACTAGGAAGCAATTTTGAGATGTTTAATAAGGCATGTTATGTTTGTGGAAACTTTGATCATTTGATGGTTGATTGCAATTACCATCAAAAATAGTTTCAAAATCAAAGGATGGTAAAACCTATTTGGAACCATGCTCAAAGGGTGAATCATTAAAACTTTGCTAAAAAGACTCACCCATGTGCTAAAAAGAACATAGTTCCAAGAGCAGTACTAATGAAGTCTGGTTTAGTATCAGTTAATACTGCTAGACAAGTTAATGCTGCTCACTCAAAAACAGCAGTGAATGCTGCTAGACCAATGTCATATCTTTCTAATACAACACATTCAACTGTTAAGATGCCTATATCAAAAAGAACCACACATTAAAACAGCAATAATCATCAACAGGGTTAAAACAGTTAAGGGTATAAAATATAATACTGCTAGGCCAAAAGCAGTAGTTAAAGCAATTCAGGGAAATAATTTTATGCTTTAAGCCTCAGCTTGTTGGGTTTGGAACCACAGCATAAAAGTTTTTAGACCATGTTTTCTAAAAACACAACAGAGCATCAAACACCCCTAAAAAAGTTTGATTTATATTGAAGCACAATCAGATCCAAGTCAATAGATGCTTGGTCCCCAAAAGAAACAGACTTTCTTATCTAATGTGCAAGGCAATACACACAAATAGATTCAAAGATAAAGGAGTGATTGAATAGTGGATACTCAAGGCACATGACCAGGAAAACATGTCCTATTCCTTACAACTTGAAGAGCTAATGGAGGATATGTTGCTTTGGAGGGCACCCCAAAGGAGGGAACATCACAAGATAAAAGGTACATTTATGAACTGGAATCTAGATTTTGAAAATGTTGTAATTTGTGAGAGAGTTTAAAGTTTAATCTCTTTAGTGTCCTCACAAATGTAGATAAAAATATATTGTTCTTTTTAATGACACTGAATGTATTGTTCTATTCTCCAAACTTTTAAGTTAATTGATGAATGCAAGTTTTACTTAGAGTTCATTGAACGAACAATAGTCTAGATTTGATTAAAAGAACATTAGTTCCTAAAGGAGGTTTTTAACTTGCTTTTGCAAAGCAACATCTGATGGAATCTAAACTTTGGCAATAGAAGGCTAGGTCACTTAAATTTTAAAACCATGAATAAATTGTTTAAGGGAAATCTTGTAAGAGGTTTACCTTCTAAACTTTTTGAAAATGATCAAACCTATGTTGCTTGTCAAAAGGGAAAGCAAACACAGAGCCTCTTGTAAGTCCTAAACAGAGAATTCAGTCAGTCTTCCCTTACAGTTGTTGCATATGGACTTGTTTGGTCCAACATTTGTAAAAAGCCTTATGAAGAAAATGTATTGCCTAGTTGTCACAGATGATTACAGTAGGGTTTACATGGTTTTATCTTTTAGCTACTAATGACGTACTATTGGCATTCTTAAGGTCCTTTATAACTAGAATAATAAATCTAGTAGATCACAAGGTAAGGTGATTAGATGCGATAAGGAACTAGTTCAAAATAGAGAAATAAATCAGTTTTATGAGATGAAGGGTATTTTGAGACAATTTAGTGTAGCTAGAACTCCTCAACAAAATAGAGATGTTGAGAGGAGGAATATGACACTAATTGAGGCTGCTAAGACTATGCTAGCTGATTCTAAAGTTCAACACTTCTTTTTGGGCATAAGTAGTTTAATACTGCTTGCTTATGTGCATAATAGAGTGTTATATTAAGCCTCATAACAAACCCCATAATAAACTTTTTCAATGTAGAACACCAACTTAAGTTTTGTGAGACCTATTTGGGTGTCCTGTTTACCATTCCAATACATAGTCACTTAGGCAAATTTGATGGTAAGGCTGAAGAAGGTTTCCTATGTTGGAAACTCATTGAATAGTAAATCCTGTTAAAGTAATTCAATCGTAGAACAAGAATAGTGGAAAAAAACTTGCAAATTAAGGTTAGTGAAAGTACACCTAATGTGGTAGGTTTTATAAGTGGACCAAGATTGGCTATTGATATTATGCACTAACAAAAACAATGAATTATGAGCCGATTGTTATAGGTAGACAGTCTAATGGTTTTGCAGGTACAAAAACAAGTGATAATGCAGGTCAAGCTAGAAAGGAGACAGAACCTGTTAAAGATTACATTTTGCTACCATTATAGACTACTCTATCACCAAGTCCCAAGATCCAAAGCAAGTTCTCATATGATGGATCCAAACCATCAAAGGGAGAAATAGAAAGAAGTTTGATGAAGATCCAAGAAAAGAAAGTGAATGTAATGATCAAAAGAAGGAAGATAATGTTAACAACACTAACAATGTTAATACTGATGGCATAAATGAGGTTAATGCTGTTGGTGGAAAAAACAAGCATTGAACTTCTATTTGATCCAAATATGCCTGCTTTGAAAGATTATAGCATATTTGACCTCTCAAGAGATGATAAAGATGATGGTGCAGCGGCTGACATAAACAATTTGGATACAACAATCCAAGTCAGTCCTATTCTAACTACAAGAATTCCATAAAGATCAAACCACATTGAACAAGTGATTGAGATTTTGTAATCAGCTAAAAACCAAGAATGATGTCAAAGAAATTAGAGGAACAAGGGGAGTTGTTAGTACTACTCAACAAAGAACAAACCATAAAGACCTTTAAAATTGCTTGTTTGCTTGCTTTTTATCACAAGAAGAACCCAAAAAGGTAATTCATGCATTAAAGGATCCAAGCTGGATAGAGGCTATGCAGGAAGATGCATATAACACATTCAATTACAAAGAATTTAGACTTTAGGAGGATTTACCAAATGGAAAAGGCTAAAGGCTCTAAAATGGGTTTATAGGAATAAAAAAGATGAAAGGAGGAAATTGTGATAAAAATAAAGCAGATTGGTTGCTCAATGGTACACAAAGAAGAAAGGATTTGACTAGATGAAGTTCTTTGCTCCTGTTGCGCAAATTGAAGCAATTAGGTTATTTTTAGCATTATGCTTCAATTAAAAGATTCTTATGTGTATCAAATGGATGTAAAAAGTGATTTTCTAACTGTAAATTGAAAAGAGGTGTATGAATGTCCAACTACCAAGGAAGGTGAAGGCGTCTGGAGACGGTTTCCTGATAGAGTATGTAAAAAAGCATTGTATGGACTACATCAAGCTCCTAGAGCTTGGTATGAAACCTTGTCAACATATCTGTTGGACAATGAGTTTCAAAGAGAGAAATTTGACAAGACCTTATTCATCAAAAGGCACAAAGGTGATATTTTTCTGGTTCAAGTTTATGTGGATGATATCATCTTTGGCTTAACAAAGAAGGAGCTATGCAATGCATTTGAGAAGTTGATGTATGAGAAATTTCAGATGAGTTCTATAAGGGAACTTACCTTCTTCTTGGGATTACAAGTGCAACAGAAGAAGGATGGCATATTTATTAGTCAAGATAAATATGTTGTTAAAGTTTTAAAGAAATTTGGGTTTACAGAAGTCAAGACTGCAAGCACACCAATAGAAACTCAAAAGCCTCTGCTCAAGGATGAAGATGGTTAAGGAGTGGATGTTTATATGTATAGTTCAATGATTGGTTCATTGATGTATCTTACATCTTCAAGACCTGACATCATGTTTACAGTGTGTGCCTGTGCTAGATACCAAGTCAATCCAAAGGTTTTACATCTTCATGCTGTGAAAAAGATTTTTAGGTACTTAAAAGGTCAACCAAAATTGGGCATTTGTTATCTAAATTGATTTGGTAGCATACAATGATAGTGATTATGCTGGAGCAAGCTTGGATAGGAAGTCTACAACAGGAGGTTGTCAATTCCTTGGATGTAGATTAATATCATGGCAGTGCAAGAAACAGACAGTGGTTGCAAATTCCACAACAGAAGCTGAGTATGTGGCTGCTTCAAGTTGATGTAGACAAATGCTTTGGATTCAGAATCAACTACTTGATTATGGGTACAATTTTATGCATACCAAGATTTTTATTAACAATAACAGTACTATTTAAATAATTAAAAATCTTGTTTTTCATTCAAAAACAAAGCATATAGAGATCAGACGTCATTTTATTAGAGATTGCAATGAAAAGAAATTGATTCAAATGGTTAAAATCCATACTAACAAGAATGTTGTAGATTTGCTTATAAAACCTTTTGATGTAAGTAGATTTCAATATTTAATTGTTAGTATTGGAATGATGAATCTTTAAAGTCTTTTATCTCTTTATGTGTTTGTAGAGTTTTGTATGAATTAGTACTGTTATTCATGTCATTAAAAGTTTTTGCTGTTAAGTATAATTAAAACTGTTGGTTATACTTAATATTGCTGAGTTTCAACTTTTAGTTATACTTAATAATGTTAGGTATAATTAATACTGTGATAATTGTGAAAATTTCTATGGCTTGTGTTTTCTTGGTTTTTGGACTAACACTTTGCAGGAAAAGCAAAGAAAAGTGTTAAATTGCTGATAGAAAACCTGTTTGAAATAGAATTGGAGTTAATGCTGGTGACTCAAAGTTAATGCTGCTAGGCATAACTTACTATTGCTGGGTTGTTGAGGGTATTTTTCATAAATACTTCGATTAAGGGTTTCAACTGATCCTTTAATCAATTTTACTCTTTCAAATACTCTCTAACTACAAACCCTCACTCAATTTTATCACCCATTATCAAAACCCAACACAAATGGCGATTCTAAAGTTTGCAGATACTCATAATATGGTCGTCTTTTTGTCTAAACCCACAGAGAGTGATGGGTTTGAACAAATTTTGGATTTTTTGAATGCACACCCTATAAAGTGTGCACTAACCATTAATCCTACTATATATATTTCTTGCATCGAACAATTTTGGTCTACTGTCAAGGCCAAAACTATCAATGGGGAAGAACAATTACATGCCCTAGTAGATGGCAAGAAGATAATCATCACTGAATCATTTGTTAGAAGAGATCTTCAACTAGCAGATGAGGAAGGTATTGATTGTTTACCAAATTCTACCATCTTTGAACAACTTACATTGTTGGGATAGGAGAAAATTTCACAGAAACTCACTTTCTATAAACCATTCTTTTCCCTACAAGGGAAATTTTTGATTCATACTGTTTTACAGTGTCTAAGTCTAAAGACTACTGCCTGGAATGAATTTAGTAGTACTATGGCATCTGTAATTATCTTCTTAGCTACAAACCAGAAGTTCAATTTTTCAAAATTTAATTTTGAAAGTATGATTAGAAACTTGGATAATGTGTCTGGGAAATTTTTGATGTATCCAAGGTTTGTACAAGTATTTTTAGATCAACAACTTGATGGGATGTCAACTCATAAGAGAATTTATATTGCACCCTCTCACACTAAAAAGATTTTTAGAAATATAAGAAGGTTAGGCAAAGATTTTTCTGGTAGAGTAACATCTTTATTTCAAACAATGGTGGTACAAAACCAATCAGAATTGGGTGAAGATTCAGCAATTCTAATTGATCCCCATCACAAACCCACCATTATTCAACCATAAACTCAACCTCAAAAGACACAAAAACCTAGGAAGCCTAAAAGAAAGGACACTCAGGTACCTCAGCCTAGTGATCCTAGTGAAAATGTTGTAGATTATGCTGTCCATAAGGAGTTGGGTAATAGTTTGGTGAGGGCTGCCACTATTGCTTCTAGCTTAGAAGCAAAGCAGGACAGTGGTAATGTAACAACCGTGACTTGAGCAGGTTAGTCAAACCATTAGTGTTGACTTATGTGTCTGTTGCAACGTACAGTTTATGTGATTTTATGTGTTA
>BQNB010154491.1:0-10515 GCA_026074375.1 Tanacetum coccineum | reverse complement strand
GGAGTTCACATATATTTAGTAGTTTGACAATTTGAAACATGATTTGAATATTATCATATTTAGTAGATTTAGGATATACTAGACGACCTTCATGAATTGTTCTACATTCTAGGTTTCGAATGAAGGGTTTTAAGTTATCAAGAAGATAGTTTTCATTTGAGATTGTTGGAATGTATGATTTGGTGTACCGTAGTTCTTCTTCCAATTTCATTTTATAATTGATGATGTTGATGATGTTAATAATGATTGTATGTGTTGATTTTATCTTTAATTCAAGTTTTAATGATTGATTTTGAGTTTTTGGTGGTTTTGGTTCGAGCTCGTCGCTGCAGTAGGGAGAGGGGGTGTTTGTTTTTTAGTTTTAAATTTTTTTGACTAAGTGTTAAAGATCTGTGTCTGCTGTTGGCGGTCCCATATCGATCAGAGGGCCACCCAAATATGCTTTGGGGCCGCTTAAGATATGGGGGCCGCCCTCAGCGAGGGTTTTTCGGACTTTTAAATTTTTGACACGGATTTGGAGGAAGAGTGACTAATTAATTTGCATTTCGCTAATTAAAAATATCTAACTAGTTTCGGATGAAATAGTTAAATTGTCATGACACGGAATGGAACGCGGACTAGAATTAAGACAGAAGAAAGAGAAGCGGACTAATACGATTCATGGAATGTGTTCCATCATTCCTAAACCAAGACGTAGATAGTTAAACGATTCACGTTTAAGGGGTTTAGTAAGGATGTCGGCGATGTTGTCGACGGACGGCACTTTTTCGATTGAGATATGTCCTTTCTGGACATTATCACGAAGAAAGTGGTGACGAATTTCGATATGTTTGGTTGAAGAATGTTGCACCGGGTTTTTTCTAAGGTCAATCGCGCCTTTATTGTCGCACATGATCAGGACGTCGTCGAGTCGAACATTGTAGTCAATAAGAGCTTGTTTCATCCATAGTGCTTGTTAACATGCCTTTCCGGCGCTTACGTATTCGGCTTCGGTAGTGGATATAGCAAGAGCGGTTTGTTTCTTCGAGAACCAAGATGTCAAACAACATCCCACGAACGTACAAATACCGCTAGTGCTCTTTCGGTCCACATAATCTCCTGCATGATCAGAGTCGGCATATACTACTGTTTCTATGCCGGTCCCCTTAGGATACCATAATCCTAAGTGCGTAGTGCCTTTAATGTATCGGAAGATACACTTAACCGCTTCAAGGTGAGAGGTTTTGGGAGCCTCTTGGAAGCGGGCACAAAGGCAGACACTAAACATGATATCGGGCCTACTTGCCGTTAGGTATAATAAACTACCTATCATGCCTCGATACTTGGTACTATCTACCGACTCACACTCTTCATCTTTCGTGAGTTTAGTATCGGAGGACATGGGGGTTTTCATTGGTTTAGATTCTTCTAAGCCAAATTTCTTAAGCATTTCTTTAATATATTTAGATTGATTAAAGAAGATACCATCTTTCATTTGTTTTATTTGTAATCCAAGGAAGAAGTTAAGTTCACCCATCATGCTCATCTCGAACTCGTCATGCATGATTTTGGAAAATTCATCACACATGTCTTGACAAGTCGAGCCGAATATAATGTCGTCGACATATATTTGAATGATGATGAGGTTTGAACTTTTCTTCTTGGTAAAAAGTGTGTTATCTACCATTCCCATTTTGTATTCATGTTTAATAAGAAAAGCTTTTAATCTATCATACCAAGCTTTAGGTGCTTGTTTAAGACCGTATAAAGCTTTCTTAAGTTTATAAACATGATCCGGTTTTTCAAAGTCAATGAATCCTATCAATGAATCACAGAGGTTTTACCTACGAATAACCTCCTCTTGATAAGAACCGTTCAGGAATGTACTTTTTACATCCATTTGGAATAGTTTAAAATCTAAGGCACAATCATAAGCTAATAATATCCTAATAGACTCAATTCTAGCAACTGGAGCATAAGTTTTGTTTCGTTTTAGAAGACTTTACAACTTACTGGCTAGCTAGGTTCAACATGGGTGCTGAGCTATTAAAATTTGTGCTGCTGAGAAAGATTTGAAGAAAATATACTAAGTCTTTTATTACCGATAAGTAAAGTTAGTACTACTAAGTACATTTGTTAGTACTACTAGTATAGTTAGTGTTATTAGTAGTAAGTTAGTGCTGCAGCATGATATAGTTAGTGCTGTTAGGAGAATATAGGCATGAGTTAAATTAGAAATAGATTAACATAATCGTCCTAACTGAATAGACGGTTTGTACTCCCCATTTTGTGTTACTTGGTGTATAAAAGGAACCCTAGGCATAGTTAGAAGATATAGATCAATAGAGATCAATTAGCAATCATAGCTTGTAACATAGTAAGATTCAAGTTATAAAAATCCAAAGGTTGAGTTAGATAAAAGATTCTTTTTGTGTTTTTCTCTTAATATTGTTCTTCTAGGCATTGTTGATTAGTTATCCGCATAAATCAATACAGTGTTATCAATCATGTTTACAAGAGATGTTGCTTTGAAATTATTTAAAGTAACAAACCCTTATGCAAGCTTAAAAGGTTCAAGATCTATTCATAAAGGGATCCAACAAGTGTTTCAAGCTTGTGTGGAAACTCGTGAATTAGAAGAACACCATTATTTTTGAGATCATATTTACATCAAAATCAAACCAGTAAGATATAGCAGAAGACCAACAACTCCTTGTGGTAGTTCGATCTCTGGGGACCCTCCACCACTATAACAATAGGCTATGTTATAAAAATCATATCATTACGTCATGAAAAGGGGAACGAATATATGATTATTTCGGGGGTTGTTAGTTTAGTAGCAGAATTGTGTCATGATTCATTTTCGTTGATATTAACTCGTTCACATAAATATTTTTGTTTCACGGAATATCTCAATTAATAACCTTTAATAGAAGGAAATATCTTAAATAAATATGAGTGTAGAGAATCGATCTGGAGAGATCTCCAAGTAAGAAAGAAGCGAACAATTTGCGCAAAAAAAAAACACTCAAGCTAAGGTACGCCGAAAACAAACACCCTTGGTCCACCCTCCCATACCTAACAACCCAGAAGAGGATACCGTCCTCGCCACACATACATACCTCGACCTCCCACAATCCCCTCCGCACCACAAACTGCTCGATATCAAGGCAGTATTAAAGAAAGAGTTAAGAGCATCTTGCTGTTGCAATTACCTGAATGAATATCTCCTTAAGTTTTCATAATGTTCCATAATGTTAAATCTCTCTAGGGCTCAATCAATTCATGTTTGAGAAATGATGAATCCAAAAATATACAGAGGAATGTTTTAAAACATCAGTTTGAAAACTTTACCACTGCACCAAATGAAAGTCTGGATAAAGCTTATGACAGGTTCCAAAAACTCATAAGTCAATTAGAGGTTCATGCTGCTCCAGTATCAAAGGAAGTTATCAACCAAAAGTTTCTAAGAAGTCTTCCTCCGTCATGGAGTCAAATTGCTTTAATCATGAGAAATAATCCAGACATAGACCAGACTGATATAGATGATCTTTACAACAACCTTAAGGTCTATGAAGATAAGATGAAAAGGTCTTCAAGTTTCACATCTAATTCTCAAAACTTGGCTTTTCTTTCTTCTTAGAATACAAGCAGCACTAATGAAGTTAGTACCACCAGTGGAAATTTTGGAGTTAATACTGCTGGTGGAACTAGTTCATCAAGTCAGGTTTCATCTACTCCAGGTGTTGATGAAGTAGTATGCTCTTTCTTTGCATAACAGATAATGAGTCCTCCACTTGATAATGAGGATTTACAGCAGATTGATCAAGATGACTTGGAAGAATTGGATATTAGATGGCAAGTAGCCATGTTGACTTTAGGGTGCAGAGATTCATTCAGAAGACAGGAAGGAACTTGGATTTCAAAGGAAAACAACCTGTTACCTTTGATAAGTCAAAAGTTGAGTGCTACAACTGTCACATGCAAGGGCACTTTGCTAAGGAATGCAAATCAAGAAGGAACCAAGGGAAAAGATCTTATAGTGATAATGGCAGGAAGAATACAATAACAAATGAACCATCATCATAAGCACTGGTGGCTCAATATGGTCTTGGAGGCTATGTCTGGAGCAATGATTTTGATGAACCAGTTAATTATGCTTTAATGGCCATCTCCTCCTCAAGCTCATCAAGTTCTTCTAACGATGAGGTACAAAACTATTCTAAACAATGTCTTGAATCTTTTAAAACTCTTCAAAGGAACTTTGATAGTGAAAGAGAAAAACATAGCAGAGCCAGACTAGAAATTCAGGGTTATGAGTTAGCCTTAGAATCTCTAGAATCTAGAATTCTTGGACATAAAAAGAATGAACTGGCTTGGGGTGAAAAATATAAGTTTCAAAACTATGAGCTTAAGTGCAGAGAAGTAAAAATCGACAACCTTAAAATGGAACTAGAAAAAGTTGTTAAGGAAAGAGATGAGTTAAAAGTTAAGATAGAAAAATGGGAAGAATCATCCAAGGGTAACAAATCTAAAACTGATAGTGAGATTAGTATGAGTGTTTTTTAGGTCAGATCAAGTGATGAAGAGAACACACCAGTAAATGATAGGTTCTGCAAACTAGATGGGTATCATGTTGTTCCCTCTCCTATAACAGGGAACTTCCTAACCCCAAGAGCTGATATATCATTTGCAGGTTTAGATGAATATGCCATTAGGAAGAAAATCATTGAGTCATAAACAACTGAGCTTAACACTGATACTAGTAAATCCAAAACTAGTGAGTCTGTAGGTAAAACAAACAAAGTTGAAAAATCTAATCCAAAAAATAATAGAGATAAAGTTATCATTGAGGATTGGAACTCAGATGATGAGGATGATGTGCCTGAAGTAAACACAGTTGTTCCGTTAAGTCCTAAATAACTCAAACAGTTAAAACACAAGTTGATAAAATTAATCCCAAATTTCCTCAGAAAGAACGAATAGATTTAAGAAACTAAAAGCTTGCATTTTCTTAAAAGTACTGAACCATTTGATCAAAGAATTGTGATTTTTTATGACAAAAATAGTCCCAGAAACCTAAGCTGAAAACTATGGTTAACACTGGTCAAAGTGTGGTCAAACCATATGGGATAATGCAAAAAGGTAATTCAACAAAAAATTACAAATAATTTATGAAATACACCTCAATCAAGAAGGACTTTGTTCCCATCAGAGTAACTAACCAGGACAGAATTGGTTTAACCAGTTATGCCAAATGGGTAAAAGAAGTAGACATACTTTTAGTACTACTAGGCCTATTTAGTACGTTAGGGCCTAGTTAGTACTTGCAAGGCCTAATATTACTGCTAGGCCCGTTAGTACAGCAAGCCAATTGCCCCAAAAATAGCACAAAACTGTAGTGTGTTATAAACTAATTTACCCAAAAATGGACAATATAAGACCAAGAGGCTAATATTCATCTATCAAGAGGCCTTACTACACAAAACCATCTTTTAGACCTAAAAACTTAAAACAAGAATTAAAACCTTCCGGTTTAAAAATAAGACTACTGTTGGGACAATAGCATTAGTTAATACTGGAAGAAGGGTAAAATGGATAAAGACCTTGAAGAAGTCAAGGTGGGTTTGAGGCTCAAGGGAAATTACATGGATCATGAGTCCAAAGAAAAAGGATCTTTCATACTCAAAAGGTTTGAGTATGTTGACCCAAAAGGGATATCCAAGTCTGTGATGACTTGGGTCCCTAAGAGATACTAATTTCTCTTACTTATTGTGTAGGGAAATTCAGAAAGCATTCTACAAGATCATGTAGTGGTGGATAGTGGTTGCTCTAGCCAATGACTGCAACAAGCTTATATTCAGACTAAAAGATTACAAAATGGAGCTTTATGACTTTTGGAAGTGGATCCCAAAGGAGGATAAAATAACGGGGTAAGAGGTACAGATCAGAACTGCTAATTTAGACTTTGATGATTACTATTTTGTAGATGAACTTAAGTTTAACCTTTTCTCTGTCTCATAAATGTGTGACAAGAAAAACAGTGTCCTCTTTACTGACACTGAATGCCTTATCCTGTCTCATAGCTTTAAGCTTCTTGATGAAAGTCAACTTGTACTTAGAGCTCCTAGACAGAATGGAGTGTACAGTTTGGATTTAAAGAACATTGTTCCTTCTGGAGGTATAACTTGTTTATATGCAAATGCTACAAAAGATGAGTCTAAATTATGGCACAAGAGATTAGGTCATGTGAATTTCAAAAATATAAACAAACTTGTTAAGGGACACCTAGTTAGAGGCCTACCTTCCAAAGTTTTTGTCAATGACCACACCTGTGTTGCCCGCAAGAAGGGTAAGCAACATAAGGCCTCCTGTAAGGCCAAGTTAGAAAGGACCATCAGAAAGCCCTTAGAATTACTTCATATGGACTTATTTGGACATGTCTCAATAGAAAGTATTAATAAGAAAAAGTATTGTTTGGTTGTGACTGATGATTTCAGCAGATTTAGTTGGGTATTTTTCTTAGATACAAAGGATGAAACAAATGAGATCCTTTATAAATTTATCACAGGCTTAGAAAACCAATTGAACCATAAAGTTAAAATCATTAATAATGATCATGACATGAATTAAGAACACTGCTTATGAATGAATTCTGTGCTAAGAAAGGGATAAAAAGGGAGTTTAGTATGGCTAGAACTCCACAGCAAAATGGTGTTGCAGAAAGAAAAAATAGGACCCTAATTGAGGCTGCTAGAACTATGCTAGCAGACTCACTTTTACCCATCCTATTTTTAGGCATAGGGCAGTAAACCTGCTTTCTATGGACAAACTAAGGGTTATGTAGTGACCCAAACTTAAAATAAATACACCTTTGAACTATTAATAGGTAAACCACCTAGTATAGTTTTTATGAGACCGTTTGGTGCCCTTGACCTTTTAAACACCTTAGATACCTTGGGAACATTGTAATGGGAAAACAGATGAAGATATTTGCTTGGATACTCAACATCTAGTAGGGCTTTTAGAGTAAACAACAAAGAATTCAAAAGAGTAGAAGAGAACTAGGCAACATTGATTTTCTAAAAGATCAACCTAATTGCGGAAGTTGGTCCCTGATTAGAATTTTGATCTATGATTTTCTAACAAATACAATGAACTATATCCCTATTAGTGTAGAAAATCAAGTTAATGTGGATGTAGGTACACAAGAACATTATGTTGCAGGATCATCAGAAAAAGATAAAGAACCTACTCAGGAATACATACTGCTTCTACTACACCCTCATAGGCCAAGGATTTAAGTAGAAGATGTTGTTCAAGCTGCACAAGAAAAACCTGTTGAAAATTCTCCTAAAGACAATGATTGGAAAACATTGTAGTCCGAAGATGTTGCAAAAAAGAAGAACAACATACGTTGACAGAAGCTGAACAAGCCTTGAAAGATGATCTTGCTAGTAGATTGCTCAGAAATTGTTGCTAAAGCCTATATATGATGTCTACAATACAAGTACTTGAAGTAAGAAAAAGAAGAGTCAGCTCCAGTCTAGGCCATATAAAAAACTTAATACTGGTGGAGCCATCTGTTAGTACTTCCAATTCACCATTGGTTAGTATTGCTAACACACAATATGCTAGTGCTGCTAGTACTCCCACTGGTGCAAATATTGGTGGATCATCATTTGTCTATCTTGGAGGACAAATACCTATTGATGCATCTACTCTCCCCAATGCTGATTTACCCATTGATCCTAATATGCCTGACTTAAAAGATGATTCTAATGTATTTCCAAATGATGGCATATTCAGTGGAGCCTATGATGATGAAGATGTGGGTGCAGAGGCTGATTTTAACAATATGGATAACACCTTTGATGTCAGCCCTGTTCCCACACTCAGAGTTTATAAGGATCACCCTAAAGGTCAAATTTTAGGAGATCCTAAATCATCAGTTTAAACAAGAGGAAAGATCCAAAAGGCTTCTTCAGTAAAATAAGCTTTGGTAAGCTACATCTATAATCAAAACATAACAAATCATAAAGACCATCATAACTGTCTGTTAGCATGTTTTCTCTCCTAAGAAGAACCTAAGACGATATCACAAGCCTTAGAGGATGAAAGCTGGGTTGAAGCAATGCAAGACGAATTGCTCCAGTTCAAATTACAGAAGGTTTAGATATTTATCTTTTGATTTGCCAATATGGGACAAAAAAAAAAAAAAAAAAAAGCAATTGGGACGAAAGAGGGTCTTCAAGAATAAATGAGTATGAGAGGAGTATTGTTGTGAAAAACAAAGCAAGGCTTGTAGCAATAAGAGGGATGAGAGGAGTATTGTTGTGAAAAACAAAGCAAGGCTTGTAGCACAAGGGTTTAGACAGGAGGAAGGTATAGACTATGATGAAGTTTTTGCACCTGTTGCCAATATTAAGGCAATCAGGTTGTTTTAGCTTTCTCATTCAAGGTATTTTCCTATCTACCAAAAGGATGTTAAGAGTGCATTTTCCTTTATGGCACTATTGGGAAAAGGAAGGTATATGTTCATCACCTCCAGGCATTGTTTGACCCTACTCATCCAAACAAAGTTTATAAGTGATCAAAGCTCTTTTATGGTCTACATCAATGCTCATATAGCTTGTATGAAACACTTTCTTCTTTCCTTCAGGAAAATGGGTGTTTTAGTAGAGGTACAACAGACAAAACGCTTTTTTTATTAAGAAGAACAAGAGTGGCATTATGTTAGTCCAAGTGTATGTAGATGACATCATTTTTGGCTCTATAACGCAGTCTATGTGTACTGAGTTTGAAGATTGTATGCACAAAAGATTCCAGATGAGCTCCATGGGTGAGCTCACATTCTTTTTGGGATTGCAGGTGAAACAACCTGATGAACTTTTAATAGTCTAAGAGCAAGTTTGTTAGCTGACATACTCAAGAAGTTTTGATTTTGATCCATCAAAACAGCTACTACTCCTATTGAATCAAATAAGCCCATTATCAAAGATGAAGATGGTGTAGATGTAGATGTGCATGTCTATAGGTATATGATTGGTTCCCTGATGTATTTGACTGCATCATGTTTGTTGTTTGTGTATGTGCTAGGTTTCAAGTCACTCCAAAAGCTTCACACCAAAATGCAGTAAAAAGGATTTTTAGGTACCTCAAACATCAACCCAAACTAGGGTTATGGTATCCTAGGGATTCTCCTTTTGAACTAGAAGCTTTCTCGGACAGTGGATTATTGAGGATCTCTCTCAACAACAACAAAAAGATATAGGAAAAGAAAAAAAAAAGAAAGAAAGAGGAGGTAGGAAAAAGAGAGATCCCCATAATCACTGTTCCGCGAAATCTTCTGTTCAAAAGAGAATCCCTAGGATACCATAACCCTAGTTTGTTGATGTTGAGGTACCTAAAAATCCTTTTACCTGCATTTTGGTGTGAAAGCCTTTTTGGAGTGACTTGAAAACCTAGCACATACACAAACAACAAACATATGAGGCAAATACATCAGGAACCAACATATACCTATAGACCATGCAACATCTACATCTACACTACACCATCTTCATCTTTGATAATGGGCTTATTT
Source organism: Tanacetum coccineum (assembly GCA_026074375.1). NCBI lineage: Eukaryota > Viridiplantae > Streptophyta > Magnoliopsida > Asterales > Asteraceae > Tanacetum > Tanacetum coccineum. The sequence continues at coordinate 950 of BQNB010154491.1, read as the reverse complement.
GATGCAATAGGAGTAGTAGCTGTTTTGATGGAACAAAAATCAAACTTCTTAAGTATGTCAGCTACATACTTGTCTTAACTAATAAAGATTCCATCAGGTTGTTTCACCTGCAATCCTAAAAAGATATGAGCTCAAACACCCATGGGAGCTCATCTGGAATCTTTTGTGGCATGACAAACTAACAAACCAGTACACAATAGACTTCTTTGTAGAACCAAAAATAATGTCATCCACATACACTTGGACTAACATAATGTTACTCTTTTTCTTCTTGATAAAGAGTGTTTTCTCTATGGTACCTTTTCTGAAACCATTTTCCATCAAAAAAGAAGAAAGTGTCTCATACCAAGCTCTAGGAGCTTGATGTAGACCATAAAGAGCTTTGATCACTTTATAGACTTTGTTTAGATGAGCAAGGTCAACAAAGCCTGAAGGTTGATGAACATACACTTCTTCTTTAATAGTGCCATAGAGAAATGTACTTTTAACATTCATTTGGTAGACAGTAAATCCCATGTAAGGCTAAAAATAGCCTAATTGCCTCAATTCTGGCAACAGGTGCAAAAACCTCATCATAATCTATACCTTCCTCCTGTCTAAAACCTTGTGCTACAAGTCGTGCTTTGTTTTTCACAACAATACTTCTCTCATCCCTGAAGACACACTTTGTGCCAATTACCTTTTTCCCATATGGCAAATCAACAAGTACCCAAACCTTCTGTAGTTTAAACTGAAGCAATTCCTCTAGCATTGCTTCAACCTAGCTTTCTTCTTGTAAGGCTTGTGATATAGTCTTGGGTTCTTTTTGAGAGAGAAAACATGCAAACAAACAGTTCTGGTGATCCTTGTGATTTGTTCTGTTCTGTATGTGAATGTAACTTACCAAGGCTTGTTGTGTTGAAGAAGCCTTTTGAATCTTCCCTCTTGTTTGAACTGCTGATGTAGGATCT
>BQNB010154490.1:0-15510 GCA_026074375.1 Tanacetum coccineum | reverse complement strand
ATCGATTAATCGAAACTGTTTAGCACAAGGAGGGAGGAGTAGACACATGAGTTCACAAAATCACATTTTTTTATCAGTTTTCATATTTAAATTACATTTTCTCCCCTTATCGAAAATGTCAAATCCTTTGATATTTTGGATATCAATGGATTCAAATATGTTGGAAAAACTGGGAGAAAAATGTGCTAATTAATCACAAGCTGAATGGGGAGCATATTAATGCTCCCCCTGGATCTATGAGGGATTCTATTAGTGTCTCGTATGATAGGTTTGAAATATTTTGAATTTAATGAAAAATTAATAAAAAATTCAAAAAAAATTCATACTCTGACACATAACACTAAGTATACCACTGCTTTATAATTTACAAGATACAATATATATATACAAATGATATTGACCTTATAAATGGAATGAAGAGATCATTTCGTTCTCTGAAGAAGTCTGTAGTTGACTCGCACAAATTGACTCCTTTTTATACCGATAAATATAAACAAATATAAATACAGCGCAAAAAGGATCAGAATCACGCGAGAGCAATGAAATCGGAAGCAGTATAGAGTGTTCCCGGGTCGTTATGTCCCAACGAGGCTAGAGATGGAGAATCGAAAGACGATTGACGATTGATGTTTGAATATGACAAGGAATGCTTTGGTTGCTTGAGCACTAAAACTAATTAGCAAATGCACACAAAGATAAACAAAGAAAAGAAGCTAGAACAATCATAGAAGCTAGAAATGGTAAAAACACTTAAAACTTTTATACTAAGACACAAATAAGCTCAAATAAGCTTAAGATAAATCAGATAAGCTAAGCTAACTCTAAATAAGCAAATTCAAAAAGCAATTTAACTAATTTAAATAAGATAAACTCAACAGTACTACCAGTATTAACTAACAGTATTAACTTGAAGTTAGTACTGCTAGTTATAAGTTAGTACTGTTAGCCTAAGTTAGTACTGCTAGGCTAATAAAACACAAAGAAACAATAAATAAGCAAACAAGCTAAAACAGAAGTTTAATTACCCAAAATAAGCACTTAAGCATAAGGATAAGCAAACAGAATAGACTATAATGATAAATAAGCTAGAAAACTAAAACTGATAAACTATTGAAAATACTTTGAAAAGGAAAATAAGCTTAAATAAGCTTACTCCTAAAAACAGTAAAGGAAAATGGTTTAATCTATTCTAAAAAGCTAAGGAAATTTTAAATAAGCAGAAATAATAAGCTGGTAAGCTAAAATGAACCACCAGTACTAACAGTTTTAACTAACAGTACTAACTTTAAGTTAGTACTGGTAGCTTTAAGTTAGTACTGTTCCAAAAGTGAACTAGCAGTACTAACTACAGGTTAGTACTGCTAGTTGAAAATACCCCTTAAAAATCATTTTTCTTTCAAGCTAATTAAAAACAGATTATCAAATAACAAATTAAAACACTTATAAGCGACTTTTAATCAAGAATAAGCACTTAAATAAGCTGAATTGGCCTAGCAGTGTTAACTCATAACTAGCAGTTTTATCAAATGAACTAACAGTACTAACTTGAAAGTTGCACAAATCACTTTTAAATTAACAACTAAGCAAGATAAGCACTAAAAGCAGTTCTGCAGTAAATAAGAACAATAAGAAAAAGAGAGACTTACAACACCCTTGCTCAAAACAGGGTCAAACAAAAAGTCTACAAGCTCTAGCTTGTATTAAACAAGCTAGTGAGAGTCCATAAGCCCATCCAGAACTGGCTTATCATCCATAAAATAAGCTGTGGTATATTTGAGAGTGATTTTTGTGATTTTCTCTTAACTACTTAACTTTTTATGGAATTGTAAATTGACTTAAAAACTTAAACTTGCATTAAAACTGGAAAGTGTTACAAAGCTGAAAGTTAACACTGTAAATGACTGAAAATAAGCTAAGTTGTATTAAAAATTAAAAACTAACATTAACTAGTTGCCTCAAAGGCTTACAAAAGCTCTATTTATAGCCGAAGTCTTCTCCTCTTCGACTTCTATCTTCTGTGTTTCTTTGTAGAGACAAAAACAAAGTGTGCTTGTTGTGTGAGAGGATTTTAAAACAAATCCTAGCCTTTAATATCTTTTGTGCTTCTTTGGAGACAATCATAGCCATCGAAAAACCTTGGAAATGGTGAGGGATTGCCAACTTGGCACTTATACAACTGGGGGGGGTAGAGGAGTGGTTGAAATGAAAATGATTTATGGTAAGGAGGTGTCGAGTGGTTTTTGATGTGCACAAGGGTAGAGGTATGGGACGCGACATGTCCATGTTTGCCTCGTTGTACCTCTGGGTTTTGTTTTTGGGTTGGGCGGGAAAGAAAGAAGTTTTTGTGTAGTTGGCGAGAGTTTGCCTATTTGTAACCCTGGATTTGGGTTGATGGGCTTGAAATCAAATAAGTTTGGGATAGTTGGCAGCTTTAATACCCCCTCACACGTTTTTTCTTATAACAACACTTTCGCTACTATCGCCTCGCCCAGTTTTTGGCAATTTCCGAATTCGAGACCCTTTGTCTTTTGTTTCTTTTTTAGCAATTACAAACTTGAGGTTTTTGGCAGTTTTGTTTGGGGTCCCACTCATATTTGTATTTTTTCCCTTTCTATTATCATTGTGGCTGAATTTTTTTTTTAATTTTGACTGACGTTTGGCTTCGGATTGAAATGACTATTTCCCTCCCGTGTCTTGTTATTTTTGGGTGTCATTATTTTTTTTTTGGTACTTTCCTTATTTCTTTTTTGATATTATTCCGTTATTCCTTCCTGACCTTGCACAATTCAAATGCCAAAACATAACAAATACATGTATTCACTTTGGAATGTTTTTTTTTATTATGTCTTTTAAGGGAAGGTCCGTTTTTAAATGTGAAAATGGGTATGTGTAATTAAGCACATACCAATGCCCGTGAAATTAAATAAAGGCCATGACATCTTATTATGAAATAAGTACATATTGAACTCAACGTATTCATAGCATGAGTAATCACACTGGTGTAGATCCTAGAAGCTGTTGGTTCTGACCTTCATTTCGAAACTACACAGTTGAAAAACCATAAGAAGATGAAAATTTCATTAAAAAAAAACACACAAAACCAAACACTATTATAGAAAGACTTCTTGCTAAAATAAAATATTCATTAAGCAATTCTCCCAACAAAAAAAACAACTTCTTTAGAGTACAATAACTTCTTGTAATGTGCGATAGTTTTTCCTGAGAGTTCACAAAGAGTGTTTTTTTTTTTTTTTTTTTTTATTTTTTTTTTTTTTATTTTTCTTTATATTCTTTTTTTTTTTTTTTTTTCTTTTCCTGCTTGGTTTAGGCCCTATTTTCTGTTCTATTGCAAAATCATCAGTTGTAGTCACATAAAAAATTGCAGTCCTCGCATATTTTTATAGTAAATGAGTCGGCAACAACACATCATAAGCAAAAAGGCAATAGCAATAACACCAGCCACAGCCCCAAAAAAACCAACAAGCTATCTGACAGTTTGCATGTTTTCCTGTTTCAGACAACATTTGTAAATAAATGCAATCATTAAATAATTGACGGAAGAAGACAAAAAACTTTATTATATGCAAAATGTTAAAAGTTTTAATATTAAATAACCAATTTAAAAAATACAAACCACAGCCCAAAACAAAAGCCCATTAAAAAATTAAAATGCATCAGAAGAACAATATTATCAAACATAATATTACACTCTTTAGTAGATAGTTTAAATACACCCCCTCCGCCACAACCAAATGAGAAGCATTATGGTCTGTATGAAAGAAAGATAACCTAGGGTTACCAAGAAAATATCTAACAATAGCGGGGGGTAGGGGTGTGTGGGGGGTGGATGGGGGGGGGGTGAGAGTGTGGGCGTTAAAAGACGAACGATGCATCATTGGTCTTAAAATGGTTTTGGTCTTATGATATCATAGTCGCAGGGGGGGGTTGGTGTGGCGGTATTTAGTGGCTAGATTGGTGTAGTTTGGGAGAAACTTCCTCTTCTCCCCCCTTTCCTTCCCCCCCTTCCCCCTTCTATACTCTCGCTTATTATAAGAAGCATCAGCCACCCAGCCTATTAAATCAGCCGAAAAATTATCCCAATAAACAAAAGAACACGAAGACCAACCACAAGAAAGCTTAATAAGTATAATAAGCCACCCCTTAACTTAAGAAACGCCATACCACCCGACTCCACCTATCGAACGAGCCGCCACACAAAACACAACCCCCCACCTCACCAGGCACAAAAAAGAGTCACCAAACTCTCCGCCCCCCACCCCAAGTACCAACCAACACCACCTCCCCCCCAAGCCCACCCCTCCATCCCACGCACACAAGTAATCATGAATCCCCCCCACCCCCAAGACCCCACCACCAACAACCACCCACACCACTCCACAACATAACCCCACCCCCCCCACCCTCCACCCACACCAACAAACCACCAACCCCCCCCCTACCCCCCCCTCCCCCAACCCTCCCCCACAACCTCCAAGGTAGACAATTCCCCTTAAAGACACACATTCGAAGAACATTACACCTCAAATACCCACCACACCTCCCCACCCTCCTTAACCAAACCCTCACCCACACCCCAGCCCCACACAGGCGGATAAATCAAACCCCCCCCCCACCCCCCACCCCCCCCGCAAAAGCCAAACAGTCCCCACCCTTCTCTCCCCCGACACGCCCCTAGACGCAGAAAGCATCCTACAATATAATACCTCCGCCCATATGAGTATACCTGACGTTTTACCGATACCACTTTAAATATACCATCTACTAAACGGTTCTTGGTGGAGATAATATATGCCAGATATGCATTGGTTGCTTATAAGCTTAAAATTTAAGTTTGTTATCATCAAAAATAACTCAGCAGCTATTAATTTGTGGTAAGATGGGTATACAGTGTTAATGTAAATTAAACCATTATCAATATCAAGACATTTCGACAGAAAAATATTACTAAATGCGCCCATAAACAACCTACTTCCTAACCCCCATAACACCCATACGCCTCCACGTCTTTATTCAGCTTCATCTACATCCATTTGAATTCAGACGACCTCTCGGGGGACTCCGAGTCTTAGGTTCCGTCGCTAATTCCCCAAATCCCCGTGTTCCTTGCAAACACATTCCATAAAACCACCAATAATTCCCCCTTCGTGTACTTGCTCAAAAGTAACACAATCAATCGTAATAGACAAAACTAGTAATCCCCAGCCGCCAAGCTCCTGGAATCCCCCGTTATCCTGTCCCCACAGCAAGCCAGTAGTAACACAAAAAAAACACACCACAAAAAAATGGTGCATTCCCCCCACCTGAGATGCACAGACGTGCCTACCACCTTACCATTGTCAAATCCTCACTCGATTTTGTCACGAAATTCGAACGATGTTCCAACTGCTGCAGATGAAAAAAAAACGAATAAAGATTTGTTTACGTAAATTCCCCCAGTCCAATGCCCCAACGCAAGCCCCCCTCCGACACCCTCAAATTACCCCACAGCCGTTGACCCGCCACCTCGCCCTAGATTAATAAAAACTCCGCCCCATCCACCCACACGCTTAAAATCCAGACACCCCAACCAACACGCTTTCAGCGCCATCAAAGGCCTCACAAAACATAATGTGAAGAAGTCTAAAATACCCCCTTACTAAGTCCCCACCCAGCATTCACTACATTCCCACAAATCCGGACCTAAATACACACATGCTCACAACGTAATAGATCGTTATGTTTTACAATAGAACAATTTTTATATCATGAGATACAACGGACCAGTAAGTGATACCCCCGTGCTATAGACCGGGATAAACCATCTATTGAATTTTTATTCCTTCTCTTACCCCCCCCCACTCTCCTTTTCTCGCCTCGAAAAGGAAAACTCAATTGACCTAGAACCCAAGGCATATAGTAATGCAGGTGAAGACCACATTTAAAGAAGTGATGATTGGAAAACTGATGGTGCACTTATATGTTCCTCGTAAAGATATATTTGAAGTTTGTGATTTTTCCCTTCTCCCCATCCTTCCCCCCCCGCGACTTGAGAGAAAACTTGTATTGATTTAGCGACATGAGAATCTGCACCATCCCAATTAAAGACCCTCACCACCGATTCACACCATGAAACATCATCTTAAGCCGCCAACCATGAGCAAAAGTGAATCCGCAAGGCTAGACGGTAACAAAAACAAAGTATGCTAATCCATATTCCGCCTCTGGAATGGCACGTCCGCAGAGTCGACCGGGTCCGACGCCCTGTTATGAAATTGTTATAATACATTCTCTGGCTAGTTGTTAGGAAAGATGATTCATGAAGTTATGGGGAAATTTCAGATTTTTTTTTTACATCTTTGTCTATGAGGATGCAACAGAATGCAAGTTCTCTCATGTCAGGTATGCTCTTGGAAATCCATTTTTGGTAAACCTTCGCTTCTAGTGTGCGGTCTGTCTCCAGGTTTACATCATATTACATACATGAGTAAGATAGTCTAATAATGCAATAAGAAAATACAATGAGTAACAAATGGGCGATAAGGTGATGCAACGAAACCAACCTCAAGTCCCAAAATTATCAAAACATTCCAGGTCGGTGTATTATTTATTACAGGCTTAAATAGCCGCTTGACGGCATAAATTTGGTTATTGTTTTGGGCTTATGTTTTTCATAGTCCAACTTTTATTGTTGATGCTGATTTTTGAAACTTTTTCACTCGACTTATATAAGTAGATTTAAGACAAAATGAATTTAATTAGGTAAAGATAGCCTGAAAAATTTCAATATAAGCCACAAAAAGTTAGCATAATTATCCCGCGACCACCTCCTCCCCTCACATCCGGCCCACAAGCCAACTATATAAGCTGAAACAACCACCCCCCCAAAAATGGTGGCCTCCCATTATATGAGCTAAACATACGAGGCTATGACATACAAGAGCCCGACCCTTGTGTACAACTCCCAACAACTCAACCCCCCCCTATTCAACCACCCCCACCCATCCCCCCTACCATGATACCCCCCCCCCCAAACCAAAATACCCCACAACCCCCCCACACCAACACACCATCACACTCCAACCCCCACCACCCCCCACACCAACAACCCCCACAACACCCACCAGACCCCTCCTTCCACAACCCCCAACAAACCCCATTACCGCAAGTTCTAAAAAATGTATCCACTCAATAAAAAATCACCATAACTCGCCCCACCAACCCCCCCCCCCCCGCCCCCCCCGCCCCCCCCTCCCCCCTGCCCCCACCCCCTAATCGCCCCCTCACAAACGAAACCCTCTCGCATTTAAGTCATTGTCACCTAAAATTGAAACCCCCCAAACCCGACCCCATAATCCGTCCCCCGGCCCCCCCCACCCCCAAACCCCCAAAGCAAACCCCGCCCTCTACAGACCCATAGAAAAAAAACAACTCAAAGCTTCGCCAGACTCCAGCAGTTACCTACTTCTGTTACTCCCCCCCTCGGCCTGCCACCCCTGCCGCAGACTGCCACCTCTAAATCTGACCCAAATCAAATCAACTACCCACAATCCATAAAACACCCCCCCACCACCCCCCAACACCCCCTGACCGCCGAAGCCCCCCCTCAATCTGCTAAACACACCCCCCCCCACCCCCATCAAACATCCCTGCCACACCAAATGCATTGCCACCGTATAAAACCCCCTCCCGAAATATAGATTAAAATGACTCCCCCGACAGCTCGCCTTCCCTCCCCGCTTTTGATGAGTAAGGAATAAAGTCGTCGTAGTCGACTCGCCGCCTCCCCCACAGAGGATGATTGATTAAAACCAACACGCAGCCCCCTAGCTCCAGCGACATACAGAAGAACCACCCGAGAGATCTCCAAAGGTATGTTAAAATGGTTCACAGGTCGTGAGAGAATCACACAAATTGCACCCAACCGAATGATAAGAGTGTGGGATATTAATACATCGGATGATGTGAAGTGTTTGAAACCACAAAAAGGATAAGAACAGTAAAACCACATGAGGTCTACGTCACTGACTTCAAATCCGAGGCCATAAAAAACAAAACATAAAAATGAAAGACACCCCTATTAACTGGATAAAGGTTGGGACACCGGTAACCAATTTATAAATATCTCTCCTTATTATTTTCAATTCATTATTACTTACCTATATAATCACTACAGGATATAAATTAACCACCTGGGACTAAGTGGAGGTGAATTGTCCACATCCTTTATGGTGTCTAGATAGCTGTAATACAGTAACAAACAGTTGCAAACACAAAGTTAGAAAGTTTTAATGGTTGAATCAAGAGCAAGATTACAAACTAACAGGTCGGCAATCCCTTCATAATAAAAACAAGTCGTGAGAGACAGATGAGTGCAATTATTCAATTAAGAGGTGATCATTTCCCAAGTCCCGTAACCATTAATCCAACCAAAACTTAATAGTTTTTTTTTTTTTTTTCAACTCATATAGTATTCCGTAAGTGGTAAATATATTTATAATAAAAAATGGTTTGGAGGAGGAAAGGATGAATCGTAAAAGTAGACACTTGACCTTTTCCCCAATATTTATAAATAACGATATGGTACGTGTATTCTTAAAAAAAAAAATTGTACATAACATAAACAACAACGAAAGCTTTTTTCATAAGTTCTAATCAGCACATATATTAAAAGACGTGGTCACATTATAAATTGTGACAGACATGTCCAAGTACTAGGAATATGACACGTCATCAAAATGTGTAGAATGAACACAGAACATCAAATGGGTCATTAACAATATCCAAGCTATTGTCCTTTTTTGGTTTAACACGAACGCGCCAAAATACAATATTGTATGGATCTCAAAGATGGTTGTGCAAGAAGCCATATTTTTGAAAAAGTTTCGAGATATGTCTTGTAATTGCAATATCCTCATACACCCAACTCCAAGTAACAAGAAGTGAACAACAACACAACAACACACGAAAACATCTTAAGCGAAACTTAAGAGGGCATGGCATTTCTGAAATTGCTTGTAAGGAAAGAAGTAGTTTTAAAAGCGCTACAAATTCTACAACTGCCCGGAAGCGCCAAAAAAGGCAACCTACTGTAATATAAAAAACCACAGCATTCTCCGTCCCCCTCATAATTAAAAGATCCCACCAGGCATACCCACGTGGGATAGCCGCCCCAGACGAATCCCTTAATAAAATGACTGGTCATCTCCTTCCTAAGACATAACCCAAACGGAGAAAGGGAAACGTCACTTCTTTTATTATTTTTTTTTTATAAGTTGTACTTGCTAGGTACCTCAATTTAGACCGGAAAGATTACAAACGTAAGCTATAACCCCAAATATCTCCGCCACGTCAATTAACCAATCTTACCTCATAAAGGAGGTAAGTTTGAATATTGGGGGTGTGACACAGGCAGCAGCCACAAAATTGTAATCAACATGATTAAGAAGAAGTAGTGGTATGCATAACCAATTTCGTGGACTTTGTAACATGAAGTACAGCAAAGATTTTTATTAATATCATTCCCACCGAATACTTACGAGAGCTGTATAAACGATCAAAGGTTATGGGCTTGTTTGATGCAAAAAGAGAGCAAGTGATTAGTCATATGCAATCACGCCCAATGTGTCCCCCATAACCAAACATGAGCTGCCCCTCCAACAACCCGCCTCAAGCTAAAGTCCCAAGGTTCAGATTGAGATTCCCCCCACAAGAAGTGCTTTATACTGCGGTCCGAGGAAACTCACCTGATCGGCCCCAAGTTGAAGCGCAGAACACTAAGCGTCAACCCACAGATTAAACCAAGCCTCATAAAACACACCCCACTAGCAGAACATGAGGCCACCAATCGTTGGATAGAGATTGCTTTAGGGTAGAGATAATGATAGGTGAGATTTTGTGTATCACCCCGCCCGAAAGGGCAAAATGTAAGTAATCATGTGCAGAAGCCTAGCTGCCGGCCGTCCACCTTCACCCCCCAATCCGCTGTTACGTCCCCGCGGCCTTAGTTCATGCCAATATATGGTCTTTAGCTCAAGAAACAAACCAACGCGCCAGAAAAAATAACATCAACGCCGCCGGTCACACACTCACCCCCCCCCGCCCCCGCGCCCCCCACCCCCCTCCTGCATAAATCGGTACATAAAATCGAGCCCCCAACCCTCCGTTACACGCCTATCTCCCCCCACACCCTTCCCCCTTTTATAACCTTCCTCCCTGCCCCCCCCCCCCCCCCCCCCCTCTCTCCCCCCCCCCCCCCACCCCCCCCCCCCTCCCCCACCCCGCCCCCCCCGGGCATTCCCAGCCACAGTCAACCCATTCCCCACTCGTTTTAAACCAAGTAACACTGCCTATCTCCCAAAAGAGAATCAGTCAACGCGGACCCCCACGAAACACGCTTATATCTAACACCATGACGGGTTCTATCATCCATAGTGCTGTATCATCCCGTGACCCTGCAGTCCCGCAAACAATAGAGTGCCCCAAAAATCGAGTCGACAATATCCACTTACTGTTAGCGACAATGCATAACCCACGAGTGCTAATGTCACAGAAGGGCTGAACAACACCAAAGGCTAAACTTTGTGTTTCTTGGTGGCTTTGTGATTATAACATGATATTGATCTTGGAGCTTCTTCTTTAGATCATTCTTGCACAACAGCCAAATCTAATCTCTAAATAAAATCTCTCATCTGATCATCAACAACTTCTTTTTTATTTCTTTTGTGGGGGGGGATGGGACATCTGTGAGCCAGGTTTACAAGAATCTGCATGGACACTGGGCATGCTCGATACCTGTTTCTTTATCGTTAAAAAGCTTATATTTATAATGATTCAGTCATTCTTTGAATGTTCCTTTAACTTTAAATTATAATATACTGTCACACTTTACGCGAGGACTATGATATCAATTTGCGGAAGCTTTAGAAACATATGACTTTGCATTCATTAGTGTCATTAGGTATATAGTCGGGTTCGAGAGTATTGAGCAGAGCAGTATAGTAGAAATAGTCTCTACTGGAATAAGGAATCCTACTCCTCCATGCTCGCATCTTTACATGAACCAGTAATAAAAAACCAATTAGCAAATAAAGTTTGTGTGGCCGAATATAATTATGGCGTTGTCCTTATTTATACATATTAATTTCGATCACGCTACCACGTTTATGTTGAAATTAAATACCACCACCATCCCTGAAAGGAAACCCCGAACCTGTGTTCAGGTAATTCAATCTTAAAAGAAGAATCGCTCCCGCTTGACAGGAATCTAAGTATAAGTGACGATCTCTTTTTCACGTAATGTATGAACATCAGAAACCAACCTAACCTTCTATGGACTACTTCAATTGCCTTCTTGCCTGTTCTAATTAATCGGTAGACAACTCTCAAAATAGACAATATATAAAGGATTGAATCTGTGTAGGTATGACAATCCCCTACTCAAACAATCTCACCTCTCGACTCAACCCGCGATTGAATCTTCCCCAACAAAGCGCCCCCACACCCCACCCCGCACCCCCCCCATCCCGGTTCCTTCCGAAAATGTATTATTTTATGAGCCACATAGAGATTGTATAAGCAATCAAAAATCATCAATCGTCAATTCATAAAATGGACTGAATTCGATATCTATTTCACAAGTTTGCCCCATGTAAATCACACAAAGCCACCGCCTACCAATGAGCTTTTTTATAATGTTGGCTCAACATGATTTCCAACTTCATTGTGAACAATAAGGTCACTTAGAGTGTTCAAACAAAATCCAACAAGGAATAATACTATAGGACTCTTAAGATTAACCCTTGTTTTCACGATTGGTGTGAAAAGCAAGTAATTATGGGAATAGTGGGCCTAAAGCGATTAATTGATGATCTTTTGGTTCTAGACTCAATTGTGCATTTTGGTTTTAGTGATTGGAAGCTGGAGAGGACTACCTTTTCAATATCAACTAACTCAGAGTGAGAAAGTCAATAGATAACGTGCTTAGTCTTCGTAAGAAATGAAACATAAATATTTTGAGAGATTCTGAGTGGCTAGGGAGGATTGTGCATTGCGTCACTGGATCTATGATGTCAGTCTTCAAAAATGTCAGCAATCATCATTGTGATTCTGACAACAGATGTATTGACCCCTGTTTCTGCCTAAGTGGTATGGAGGGCCTTCTTCTTTCCTTTTAACCGCCCTTTATCCTTACATTTCTATCTTCATTCTTCGAACCCCTTCAGTGCTTACCGAGACTACCTTGACTAGAACCTTGTTATGTTTGTGTTTTCCAGTTCAATCCTAGCTCATCTCAAGTCGGTACTTATTCCCCTTATTCTCTCATATTTTACCCTCCTTATTTATGATCATACCTAAGGACTTTTACTCCTTTTTTATGTCATATCTAAGGACTTCTACACTAACTAGTGGATTGTCCCTGGGTAGATCCCTTCGGTTCTGGCTGGATCATGGGAATTAATACCTAACCTTACCAACATTATAACTTCGATAAAATTAAATACATGGTCGGTATTTTTGGTACAATTCACCTTGCCATAAAGCCAATTTGAAAAACTTAATTAGGTACTTGTGATATAAATATCAAAGCTTTTAGTACCTTGATTATTTTTGAATTTTCAGAAATGCTCCCCCTCAACATGTGCATCGATTAATCGAAACTGTTTAACACAAGGAGGGAGGAGTATACACACGAGTTCACAAAATCACATTTTTTTTATCATTTTTCATATTTAAATCATATTTTCTCTCCTTATCAAAAATGTCAAATCCTTTGATATTTTGGATACCAATGGATTCGAATATGTTGGAAAAACTGGGAGAAAAATATGCTAATTAATCACAAGCCGAATGGGGAACATATTAATGCTCCCCCTGAATCTATGAGGGATTCTGTTAGTGTCTGGTATGATAGGTTTGATATATTTTAAATTTAATGAAAAATTCATAAAAAATTCATACTCTGACACATAACACTAAGTATACAACTACTTTATAATGTACAAGATACAATATATATACACATGATATTGACCTTATAAATAGAATGAAGAGATCATTCCATTCTCTAAAGAAGTTTGTAGTCAATATCGCGAACCCGTCCACCAACAAAGCATTCCAAATTCCGGAAGATCCTTCGGGTCTTGAGTCTCTGTTCAATGGCATGTATGAATTCCTTGCTCCTTTCCACATCCTTATCAGTCTAAAACCGCGTGTTCATACCCGGATTGAGCCGATTAACCTTGTACTCCTTAACTCTGTAATCCAGTGTTTCCATAATATTTGTCAGCGTACCATCACTGAACTTGTAAATCTCATTGAACTGCATGATCTTCTGTTCATTGTTACTGACAGGGAACACAACTGCACGAGGCGAATCAATGATTGTATAATCATGCTTAAACTCGAAGCCTGTTGCATCCCATCCGGGTTTAGTGAGATTCAACTGTTTCTGGTAGCTCTCAATGCCGAGTTAGAAGTCTTCAACCTGCTGTCGAATCACTAAGTTTTGTGTCCACGGTTTAACAGCAGTAGAAAGCATACGTATGTCTGAACCAGGAAGATGATTTAGATGACCTTGAAGAAGCAGCAGATTCAGGTCTTCAAAGTCACTAGGGTACAAGTTTTTGAAGTCCTTTTTGGCAATCGTGTATTCTTGATGATCAGCTCTGCGCAGTGTGATCTCTTTCAGGTAGTCGTACCCGTAGCGAGAGTAGGCTTTAATTCTAACAACACTGAGTATACGCATGTGAGTTTTGACTACCTTGCGGCTTGATTCAGCTGTGTGTCGGTCAATGTAGAATTTCTAACAATTAAACCACCAATGAGAGATACCATAAGAGGCACTTATGTTATAGGTGCAGACGTCATCGATCCACATATGCTCAGGTGTGAGTAGTTTAAGTCCAAAGTCATGATAACAAGCAGCCTTCATCTTGGAAGTTGACAAAGCTTGTTCGCTTCCCTTACTACCATAACGCAAATAATCCAAGTCTTTATTGAAAAAGAATTGAGTTTAAATAGTGACATAACCTGGTGGACCACTAAGAGGCAGAGGTTTGCTAATATCAATCCTGACTTGATCACCTTCTGGATTAGCCCAGTCAATCTGATCTGTAAGCATATTGTGACACTCTTCCATCTGAAACTGAAGATGAACGACGTCCGGGTAAAAAGGTTTACCGACTTCATAAGCTTGACCTTCCAAATCTGCTTGAGTAAGCTCAGTCTTTCCCATCTTTTGGCAATACCAGTTCATAAACGTCCGCATATCCCTAGTCTTTTCAAGTAAAGAGTTCTCCGCCGGAGCTTGATACGTGGTAGCTAAAGCATTGGCCCAGTTGTTCACAGCATCAGGAATGTAGGACATAGGAATGACCCAGGCAGGTTCTGGAGTGGCTAGTCTTTCATCATCTGGAATAGGCTTCAACCATTCTGGCCTCTGCTTAGTCTTTGGAAGATGGGCGGATTCAGTGTCCTCTGAATCAGATATATTGTCAGAATCTTGTATTGGTATGTCTTCGACTGGTTGCTCAGCATGAGGACCAGATTGTTGCTTGGAGGAGCTTAAAGGAGCATCTCGACTGTCAGACTTCTTCCATGCTGATGGCTGAGGAGCTTGTGGCTGTGATGAACCAGAAGCGCCAGTGTCATGTCGTCTTCTCTTACTTAGATCCGAATCTGGTGGAGGAGGAGGAGGATCTTGATCATCACGTCGTCTCTTACGAGACTTATCCTTTTCAGCGAGAAACTCATCCCTCTGTGCACATTCCATAGATGCCTCAAGAGCTTCATAGAGTGCGATATGTTCCGGAAGTGATTTGTAAGAGCCAGTTTCAAACATCCTTTGGTGAAGCATTTCTTTCATATCTTCTTCGGACAAGTCTCTAAAGCGGTCTCGAAGGGGAGCCTGTAGAGCTATTTGAACCGCCTCTTTGACATTTTCACGGACTGCTTCATTAATCTTATGAGGCAGATCCCTAAGCTCCAAAGTGTAGACCCTAGATCCAAGATTCTGAGTTGTGTTATCAAGATTCTTGTTATTCTGCTCTAAATCAGAGAGTTTCTTTTCAAGAGCTGCGACACGTTCAGCTAACTCTGATTCAGTTGTGCTTTGTTGTTGTGGAGGAGGTGGAAGGGGTGTTGTTGTTGTCATTGTTGTTGCTGTAAAGATTGGCATTTGAGTGGTAAATGATGCAGGTTTAGGAGGTGAAAGATCAATTACTGGTGTGGACAGTGGAGGAACAGAGGAAGACGCTTGATATATTGGAACAGTGACCATGGAGACCACTTCAGCTTCCACATTAAGTTTTCTCGGTTCATTATTAGTGGATTTGTCATTAATGAATTGATCCCCAATAGCATATGCATTATCCAGATTCTTCATTGACGAGAGAGTCCCGGTTGAGCTTAGAGGATCCTCTAAGATGACATGTTTATCAGCTGGAAACTTCAAACTCTCTTGAACCTTAGGTTATAAATCAGCCATAAATTTGTCATGCATAGGCTCAGGGT
>BQNB010154488.1:0-15510 GCA_026074375.1 Tanacetum coccineum | reverse complement strand
TGAAAGAGGAAAAAGCAAGAAAGATTCTCATCCACCCAAATTGGTTTCAAGTGATCACTCTAAATTGGAACTTTATGCGGACCAATGAGGGTAGCTTTGATCAATGGAAAGAAGTATATTCTTGTAATAGTAGATGATTATTCTTGATATACATGGGTTTACTTTCTTCACTCGAAAGATGAAACTTTAGAGATCATAAAGAAATTCATTGCTCAAGCTCAATTGAATTACAAAGCTAAAGTTTGTGAGATTCGTACTGACAATGGTACTGAATTCAAAAATGCGACTCTTAAAGGTCATAATGAAAAGTTAGGCATCATGCAATAATTTTCAACTGCTCGTACGCCTCAGCAAAATGGAGTGGTTGAAAGACGTAATCGTATTCTTGTTGAGGCTGTTAGAATAATGCTTATCTTTTCTCGATTACTTGAATTTCTTTGGGCTGAAGCGGTGGCTACAGCTTGTTTTACTCAAAATCGATCAATCATTCATACACGACATAACAAAACACCTTATGAGCTATTACGCAGACGAAAGCCGAATGTTAAGTATTTTCATGTATTTGGCTCATTGTGTTATCCAATAAATAACCGAGATAATCTTGGAAAAATGAAACCAAAAGCAGACATTGGGGTTTTTATTGGATTTTCGGAAACATCAAGAGGGTTTCAAATCTATAACCGATGCACCAAAAGATTATGGAAATCATTCATGTCAAGTTTGACGACTTTACAGCAATAGCTTCTGAACACGATTGTTTAGAACCCGTGCTTCAACGATTCAACAATAATAATTCATCAGCAGAAACAATGAATACTCCATCCAAAGAAGATTTGGATAATTTGTTTGGTCTAATGTTTGAAGAATATTTTGAGAAGAGGTCTTCTGATACACTCATCAATTCCGCTGCACAACCAACTCAGGCAAGATATCTATTATATTTCTTTATTTCATTTTCATTTGCTAAATCACTAAAAACAATATCACCGAACCCTAATAAAATCAAGAGGCGGCACATAAGATTTTTCCAAGGGCTTGCACGATTTTTCTAAGGTGTATTGAAGGTCAAGGATCGTGGGAAAAATAGTGAGAAAGATTGTGGAGGCTTGATTCGATTTTTGGTATTGTTTTGGGTTCGAAAATCACAACCGGGTTCATAAAATCATAAAATCACTAAGGATCATCCAAGGTATTTTTACAACTCACTTTTCATCATATAAATTCGATCTATGCATAAGAAAAATGTTCATGCACTTTATTTTGATTTTATAAATTGAAACATATTCAAAACCCTAATTTAGAAATGAAAATGAAATCGGCACATAAAATAATTGTAAAATTTATTTTATATTTTTATAAGGTTGTTCATATCTCATATAACTCAGAAAAATTGTTGGAATAATTTATAAATAATTCGAATGATTATTGGAGATTTAAATGTGTTTACCGAATTCGAAAATAAGGAAAAAGGGAAGAAAAATGGTTAAAATGAATTAGGATAGGGTTTTGTTATTTTTTTCCAGGTGTAATTAAATGCCAATGATTGGTAAAAATTGTGTTTGTTGGATAGGGAAAATTTGAATAAGGGTTTTGTTAAATATTTAGTTGAGCCGAATTGCTATTTCAAAGTAAACAGGACTTGTTTTTGTAATTTCTCTGAAGCCTTTGGGTCTTATTAAGCATGTTATTATATATGTTTATGATCAGAGAAAAATAAGTGGGGGGTAGAAAATGTCATTTTGATATTATTTATGAAAACCTTACTTATTTAGAGAAACCTGCTATTTATAAAACCTTCAATTATAAGAAACCTGCTATATATAAAACCTGCTAATAATAGAACCCTCTATTTATAGAAAGTCCAATTTTTTAGAAAGTCTATTTGTGGAAAAGTTATAATTTGGAACTTATTAAATCAGTGAAAGTTATCATTTATAGGAAAGTTAATTAAGAAATCTATTTATGGAAACTTACATAATTAGAAGCTGCATATTTTCGAAAGCACCCAAATAACAAGAATACAAATCATGAACGATACTGAATCATGGAATAAATGTTAATCATGAACGAACTAATCAAGGAATCATGCTAATTTATAGAAAGTTACTGAAAAATAAAGAAAGTTACAAAAAAAAGAAAGTTACAAAAAATGGAAAGAACTCTTAAACATGCACAAGTAACTTATATATGTCCTTTTAACATGTAGAAACAATTAAGCAGGAAGTAGCTTCCATCTTCTATCCATCTCTTTCCGTTACTGCTGGACATAAGGTACGGATATTCCGTCCTTTCAGTAAGGACATTCTTTCTTTTCATGATTCATCCCCAGAACTGCTATGCTTCCCCATTTTTATGTCTTTTGCCATGATCCTTTACATGTCTGATTTCAAGACTTATTCTATTGCCCGAGCTATATATACGCATGACCATGATTTACATGACTTACCACCTAGTCATGGAGGTACCATGACCGTGACACATGAGGCACCTGTGTCACGACTCTTTCGCGTTGAGAGTGATTTACACACTCGGCGTCCCATTTCATGTTACCAAGATTATATTTCATGTTTGGCCATTATTATTCAGGGGCGTATGGGTGCATCCTAGTTTACATGTTTACACGTTCATGGTGATTGGTTGGTGTGTGCTCTACATCCCATCACATTGGAGCTGATCCCTCCACCCATATTATTATAAGAGGTCACCCCTCTATTACATGTTGAGGCAGCCCCTCTATTATATGCATGTATTCACGACATTATTATTATGACATGTATGATTATATGAGCTCGTGGGCATTCCTTATTATTTATGTTCATACTATCCATGATATTTCATGACATCTTTACTTCGTATTACCATGCTTTACATGTTTAATTCCTATTCTTCAGACACATTCTCCAGGTTTTTCCTCATGCACTTTTGATACTTTCCTCCGCTACTTTGTATTTACTATCCAGGATACATACTTATTAACTAACGATAATTGTTATTTATATCCTTCACTGAGCGTTATGCTCAGCCTTTGTTTTATCTTATCTCTTTCTTATACGGCAGTATCTAGAGGGAGATTGGCATGATGAAGAGAGTGTGCAAAGAAGTGAACTCTATTTAGCTTCCTTTCTTTATATCGCAGACATTTTGATGTGCTATACTATCTTGGACACATGTTTCGTCCTTTAGAACTCTTTAAATTACGTTATTCATTTTTTTTTTGTTTTTTTTTTTTTTTATCTCATAATTGGGAGCCGATGTTTGATCCGCTTTCCACCTTGGTCTTATCATTTATGACTTTATGCCTTTATTATGCTTTGATATGACACCATGATTATGACGTTTCGGCCTACTCTCCGTAGCGGGTTTGGGTCGTTACAATTATGGTATCAGAGCCAGGTTTTCGACCTGTAGGCTCTAAAACTTGACCTGTGAGGATTGGGTAGACATTAGGTTCCTTCAGAATCGACGTTTATTTTCTGTCGCGTTTTGACCTTTTAACCGTTAATCATTAAACCCTTTTTGCAAATGTCAGATGGTGAACACTCGTACCGATGCTGAACTCGCTGCGGCCGTTCAGGCAGCCGTGGATGCCATGCTCCCACAGATTCGCGAGCAGGTTCGCGAAGAGTACCGCGCTGGTGCTTCGGGTAGTAATCCTCCACCAGTCACTATTCATACTTGGCTTGAGCGCTTCAATAAGCAGAAACCCCGTTCGTTCGAGAAGGCAGTAGCCCCTGTTGATGCTGAGAATTGGATCTCCCATATGGAGAAGATCTTCGACGTGATGGATTGTAATGATGCTTTTAAGACCAGATTGGCTGTGTATAAGTTCGAGGGTGACGCGTTGGCTTGGTGGAAGGCCTATAAGCAGGCCAAAGGAGGAGATGCGTGGGTCCTTACTTTGACTTGGGCAGCTTTCAAAGAGCTGTTCTTTCTTCAGTTTTTCCCTCGAGCCGAGCAAGAGCGCTTGAAGAGGGAGTACCATTCCATCCGCCAAAGGGCGAGTGAAAATAGTACTGAGTACATGCAGCGTTTCCTCCGCCTAGCTGGTTTTCTTGGACAGGCTGCTGGCACTGCAGAAGAACAGGCGAAGAACTTTCGTTGGGGTCTTCATAAGTCAATCCTTGACCATGTCATGTGTATACAGTTTACGGATGTTGCTCAGGTTGCGGATGCTGCACGCAACTTAGAAATCCTTCGTGACAGGGATGACTATGATAGGTCCGAACGTTCAGACAAGAGGCACAAGAGTGGAGACCGTTATCACCCTTACAGTCAGCAGGGTAGTCACAGGAGTCACGGTCAGAGTGATGACCGACAGAAAAATGACCGTCAAGGGTCTGACAGGCAGGGCGGTGGTGGTAACTACCGTAACAACAATAACAACAACTACTCTCGTGACAACAACAGGAATTCTGGTACTGGACGCGACCAAAGGAACAGAGGTCAGCAATCCCACCGATCTACCAACTCGGGTTCCCAGCAGTCCAGGGTACCCTCTGAGGGTTATACTCACCCTGTTTGCAACACATGTGGACGTAGACACCCAGGAGAGTGTCGTCGTGCTGCTGGTACTTGCTTCAAATGTGGCCAGGCTGGTCATCTTCAGCGGGACTGCAAGAAGAATCTGTGGTGCTAGTGAGTCCTGGTCATGTGATAGAAGCCAGACGCATCAGGCGTGTCTTGCACTCTTACTTTTATCTTAACTCGGTTTCAAGGCTTGCCAATACTCAGGTACCATCTCTGGGGCATTATTTATATTCGGACGTGCGGTGTTTGTTTGATTTGTTTCGGGTGGAGCGACCACATTCTCGTGATATCTACCAAGTTTGCTCATGTTTTACTATGACCCCCCCCCCACCCACCTATATTTTACTTGATCATGTATTATTATATCCCAGCCCATGAAAGGACTCCGCACGTACATTACCCAACGTATTAGAGGATTCTTCCTATACAGTTTGATGACAAGATATCGTTGTTAATGCAGTTCCCTTGGATATGTATGCAATTCGACATAATTTTGGGTATAGACTGGTTTGCACGCACAACCGTGCTACGATTGACTGCTTTCCAGTCGTTGTTATATTCGGCGATATTCATGCTCCTGAATTTATTTATCATGGTCTCCTTACCGGGAAAAATCTTGAGATCATTTTCTCCGCTTCTAAAAGCACGACCTTACTTTCGCATGGCTGTGAAGGTTTTCTGCTAACATTCATGACAAGAATTTGAACGTTTCTTATATTCATGATCAGCCCGATTATTTCCCAATTTCAGGACGTATTTCGGAAGATAACTTCCAGGGAATACCTCATATTCGCGATGTTGTGTTTATCATTGAGCTTATTCCCGGGCTGAGGGGCCCTATCTCCAAAAGCTCCTTATCGCATGGCACTGATTGAGTTAAAAGAGTTGAAAGGATCAGTTACAAGGGCGTTGTTGGAGCGAGTTTCATTCGCCCGAGTGTATCGCCATGGGTGCACCGGTTTCTGTTTGTCATGAGAAGGACGGATACGCATGAGATATTGTTATCGACTACCGTGAATTGAACAAGATCACCATTCGTAATCGTTATCCCCTTCCACGTATCGATGATTTATTTGATCAGCTTCAGGGCGCTAAACATTTTTCCAAGATTGATTTATGATCTGGTTACCATCAGTTGCGAGTGAAAGAGCAGGACATTTCCAAGGACTGTCTTTTCGCACACGTTATGGTGCATTATGAATTCTTGGTTATGCACTTTTGGTCTCACGAATGCTCCAGCTGTATTTTTGGTCTTGATGAAAGAGTTTTTCATGAAATTCTTGGACAAGTTCGTCAATTGTGTTATTGGATGATATTCCTGGTGTTCTCTATGGTCTAAAGAAGAAGCAACACGGGAGCATCTTACGCACTGTTCTACAGATTTTACGACAGGGAGATATTATATGCCAGTTTTCCAAGTACCGAAATTTTGGTTGAGTAGGTTGGCATTTCTCGGTTCAACATTTGTTTCATCTGAAGGAATCACTATGGATCCGGCGAAGGTTGAGGCTTTTAAACCGAATGGGCCAAGACCGACGTCTGTGAACGAAGTACGGAGTTTTCTTGGATTAGAGGTTATTGCCGCAGATTCGGAGAGGGTTCTCACGATTCAAGCCCTTACCTTAACTAAGCTTATGCGAAAGGGCGGAGAAGTTTTGTATGGAATGGAAAGAGCTTAAGCAACGTTTGGTTTCCTCGCCTATGCTTACTCTTTCCATCTGGTTCTGGTGGATTTTCAGATTTCCCAGTGATGCTTCTAGAAAGGTCTTGGTTGTGTACTCATGCAGCATGGGAAAGTGATTGCCTATGCCTCACGACAACTAGAGCTACGTAGTGAATGATAGCATGAAGCGTAACTCTCTAATTGTGGTCTATGAGCTAGCTGAGATGCTTGATGAGTTGAGTCCCCCCCCCAGCCGTTGTCTTTTCTGCTCGAAAGAGATTACGGAGCCCAACGATCGGAACCCTCACCAACGCGATCACGAATCTACCCATCGATTTATCACATCATTATCAACTATGCAGCGCAGTCGTGCTCGTTATTTTTTAATATTGTAGGATTAAGCTTGCCCATTGGATACAACGATCTTCCAAGCAGCCCGCTTAACTCGCCTTATATCTTCAACGCCACGCGTCCCCGCAATCTCTCAAATCATGAGCGCCTCGCACCGACGCGCCGTCTCGCGCGCCCCCCCTCTGGCCCCGAGCTTACTTGATAGTGAATTCTCTTGAGTCAGTCTAGAATACTATTGTGTTCATATGCCCAAGAGACTGTGTTTGTATGACTCGACATAAGGCGTGAGATAGCGATTGGTTCGAAACTCTCTGCAAGCAGTGACCGCTGACGGTATGAACTAGTAGCTTGGTGTCTATGTCTGAAGCTGTGTCCGTGTAAGAAATGACTGCACTTGGACTTCGTACTGACCGTTGTGACTGCTGTTGGCATTTGAGTAGTTACCCGAACTACATCAACACTGCTGCCGCTGTTCCCCTTCCTCGTGGCACACAACCAGCAAGGTAGCTCCACACATGAGTTCTGGAGCGTCACGACTAGTGATGCGGCCTATCGAGCAAACAACAGATACACTCTGAAAGAGATTTGACGACGATAATGTACAAAGAGATGTCATGCTCATGCAAGGATGATCGGATAGTAGAAATTGACTGGCCAGACCATACCTTCACGTCGCCTATTTGCAAGTGTCATAACCTCACACGCATTGTCGACTGCCCGAGTTTCGCGTTGATGCGATTGCATTTTATGGACAGGGTACATAAATTATGAGTACCACGCAGCGAACAGCCCATAGCATCATTCGAGACTTGACTCCTTGACAGCGAGCTTGAGTGTCTTCGAATTGTACGACTTCTCCATTGACTCGTCCAGTTCATCTCAAGGTTCGGACGAGACTGTACCACGGCTCTGAGTAGTCATGCAGTACAATCAAACTTGAGTCGTTGGCTGGATTCAGTGCATCAAACATACCCCATCCTGCCTTTCGTGTCATGAGCACGGGCGCGATTGCGACGTGCTGATCAGTTCCTCGCTGTCCCTCAAAGTGCTGATGGAATATGTGTCAGTCAGAGTTCAGAGATCGATTGTAATTCAATCTAGAACAGTGATCGTGATGTCTTGCTACTTGTTGCAAACCGTTGAAGATTTTCCTGTTTGATAAAGACTGGGGACTGATCACTCATTCACGAGGGATCTTTGCGATGTAGGAAGGAGTTAATCTAGATCGGGACTTATACTAACGCAGATGCGCATCTCACTCTCTCAGCATACACGTTATTTGTGTCCCTCGTAGTGTCTGGTTGTTGACGTGTTAGCCTCTGATCGTTCGTGGAACCCTTATTTTTCTTAAGCGATACATCCCATTAACTAAACCTTTTGATATATCCCTCTCACTCTCCGGACACCCCTTCTAACTTAGTTCGCCGTCGTTACCTCATCAGTCAACCCCACTCCAACAACATCGACCAGACATAGCCCTACCCCCCCCCCCCCTCAGCTTCACGCTATCCAAATTCAGCAGGAAACTGGCCTCAACAATAAAAATTATTCGATTACACGGTATATACTGTCCATCAGCGATGTGTACGTCGTGTCAGATTAGAGATCCCGTTTCACGTCTCGTTCTGGAAAGGTTTACAGAAAGCTTGGGGAAACCTAGGCTGCAAGTTTAGTACGTTTTCATCTTGTCTTGGATATCCTGAGACCGACGGACAGTCGGAGCGTACGATTCAAACATTAGAGGATATGTTACGTTCATGTGCTTTAGAATGGGCAGGAAATTGGGATGACTATATATGTCTAGTGGAGTTTGCCTACAATAACAGTTGGCATGCGAGCATTAAATGCGCTCCTTTCGAGATGTTGTATGGTAGGAAATGTCGTGCTCCTATTTGTTGGGATCAGGTTGGTGAACGTATTCTTGAGGGTCCGGAGATGATTGAGGTGACTAATGAAAAGGTCGCCGTCGCCAGGGAAAAGCTTAAGGAAGCTCAGACACGTCAGAAGAGTTACGCCGACAGGCATCGCAGAGCGTTAGAATTTCAGCCAGGTGAGCATGTTTTCTTGAAAGTATCACCTACACGTGGAGTCAGGCGTTTTGGTATCAAGGGCAAGCTTAGTCCTCGTTTCATAGGACCGTTTGAGATTCTTGATCGCGTTGGTGAGGTTTCCTATCGTTTGGCGTTACCTCCTCAGCTTATCTCATGTCCACAATGTGTTTCCATGTTTCATTTACTCAGAGGTTACAAAGTTATCATCCATTCACGTTATCTCTTATCCCATTCGATCAGATACCCGTGAGGTTTTATCTTACACGGAAGAGCCTGAGTCCTATTCTAGGACCGTCAGGACAGAGTCATATGGGAATACAAGACGGATCCCTTTTGTCAAAAATTCTTTGGAGGATTCATCCCGAGCGGAGAAGCCACTTGGGGAGACGAGGAGTCTATACGGACTTCTTATCCTTCATTTTTCTTCATGATATGGTATGTCCTTTTCAGCTGTTTTGTATCATGTTTCTTAATTCGTAGGACGAATTATTCTTTTAAGAGGGGAAGAAGTTGTAAAAACCTAAATCAGAAAAGTGCAAAAATTACCAAATGCCCTAATTGTCAGAAAATTTAATAAAAGCATGAATAAAATTCAATAATTGTTTATAAATTATATAAGTACTCATGTGGCAAGTATAAATTTATATAAAGATTAAAAATATCTTAATAATATTTTATGCAAGAACAATAATATATTCTTATATTATGCTTTTTGCCGAAATTATTATAAGGTTAATTACTTAGATTATACAATTTATATAAAAATTAATAGGGAAATTATGAAATATTTTTTAGGCAAATAAAATCTGATTTTATACTTTGAAAAACCCTAAAATTTCGGCATAATCTTTTGTATATCTTTTTTATATACAATTTTCATTTATAAATCTTTTAAAAACAAATTGCCAAAACCCTAAACAAATTAAGTGGCGGCACCATTATTTTTCCAAGGCAAGGAACGAATTTTCTAGGGTTCTTGGGAGTACGAGGGGAGCTAAGAAAATTATTAATTTCATTTGGTTTGAAGCTTTTGATTCGATTTATGGTGTTATTTTGATATTCGGAAAGTCCTAGCCGAACTGAGAAACTCAATAATAATAAGAAATCATTCCAAAATTATTCAGTTTTTTTATTACTATTTACATTATATGGTCGTATGGTCATGAGAAAAATTACCATGACGTTATTTTGATTTTACTAAGCTTAAACATGATCTAAACCCTAAATAATTGCAAGAATTGTATCGGGCTCTAATAAATTTATACTTTCGATTTTAAAATTGTTAATGATTTTTAATATCATGTATGAACCAGTATAAATTGTTAGAAATATTTTTATAAAAGATTTAGATAATTATTGTGGAATTTCTATTTTGTGCGATTTTGTATTATGAAAGAAATGAAGGGAATAAATTGGAAAACGAATTCGGGTTAGGGTTTTTATATTTTTCCAGGTCCATTATATGCTAATGAATGTAGAAAAAATTATTGTAATTATTGGGGAAAATTACTCTATTAGGGTTTTGTACATTTATTGGTTACCGATTTGTGTTTTAAAAATTTATAAGGGGGTGTTTTGTAATTTCTAAAATATGGGCTAATTATGGCATGTTAATATAATGTATAGGATTCTGATAAAATAAATGGGAAGGTATTTAAATTGTCATTTGATAATTGTATGGTTAAACATGATTAATTATATATAATATATATATAATTCGATTTGTATTTAAAACTGAGGGACTAAAAGTGTAAATTATGAAAAGTACAAGTATGATCAGTATTAAGTATGAATATACCATATTTGATATTATAAGGGCTTGTTTTGCAAAAATGGATAATTAAAGATCATGTTTAATTAAATTAATACTAAAAGGACTAATTACGTAAATTATGTAAGATCAAGGATTTGGATTGTAAATACAGAAATGGAAACTTACTATTTATAGAAACCTGCTATTTATAGAAACTTACTATTTATAGAAACCTGTTATTTATAGAAACCTGCTATATATGGAAACCTGCTATTTTTGGAAAGTCTATTTTTAGAAAGTTATTTTTGGAAAGTTTAATTATGGAAACTTATTAATCAGGAAAGTTATCATTTATGGAAAGTTAATTAAGGAAAGTCTATGAAGCTGCTATTTTTAGAAGTATCCCATATAACCAAGAATACTAATCATTGAAATATATTATTCATGGAATATGTTAATCATGGAACGTAGAATAAGGAATCATTCTAATTATAGAAAAGTTACTAAATATAGAAAGTTGCTTAAGATAGAAGTTGCTAAAAATGGAAAGTAACCTTAATCCCTGAACAAGTAACTTATATATGCCTTTAACATGTGATCGCATTAAGAGGAGTAGCTTCTATCTTCTTATCCATCTTTTCCGGTTTCTGCACTGGACATAAGGTACGGATTATTCCGTCCTTTCAGTAAGGACATCTTTCTTTACTGATTCATCCCTGAACTGCTATGCTTCCACATTTTTTTGTGTCTTTTGCCATGTCCTTTAACATGTTTGATTTCAAGCTTATTCTATTGCCCGAGGTATATATCACCGCCTATGACCCATTGATTTTATTGATCCTTACCACCTAGTCATGGAGGTACCATGACCGTGACACATGAGGCACCTGTGTCACGACTCTTTCGCGTTGAGAGTGATTTCACGCGGCGTCCCTTTTCATGTTATCAGATTATATTTCATGTTTGGCCCCTTAAACTAACCCCCCCCCCCCCCCCCCCCCCCCCCCAGGCGTCATGGGTGTGCATCTAGTTTACATGATTTACACGTTCATGGTGATTTGTTGGTTGTTGTGCTCTACATACCATCACATTGGAGCTGTTCCCTCCACCTTATATTATTATAAGGATGGTCACCCATCTTAGTACATGTTGAGGCAGCCCCTATATTATATGCATGTATTCAAGACATTATTATTATGACATGTATGATTATATGAGCTCGGGCATTCCTTATTATTTTATGTTTACTTACTATCCATGATATCTCATGACATCTTTGACTTCACGTTACCATGTTTTACATGTTTATTTCCTATTCCTTCATGATGTATTCTCTAGGTTTCCTCATGACACTCATTGATCTTTCCGCTGCTTTATACTTAATTATCAGGATTCATACTTATTACTTACTTTGTATTATATCGTTCACTGAGCGTTTATGCTCAGCCTATTTCTTTTCTTTTGATACGGCGGGTATCTAGTGGGGTGATTGGGCTTGATGAGAGTGTGTGCTTAGGAAGTGACATTTAGCTTCCTTTCTTTTATCGCAGACATTTTGATGGTCGATATATACTATATTGGGACATCATGTTTTAGTCCTTTAACTTCTTTTACGTTATTCATGTTGATCTAATAAAAAGGGAAGCCTGATGTTTGATTCCGGCTTTCCACCTTGTTTTATGATATCATTTATGACTTTATGCCTTTATTATGCTTTGATATGACACCATGATTATGATGTTTCGGCCTCCTTTCCGGAGTGGGTCGTTACAAGAAATATATATGAACCAACCTGAGGGTTTCATAGCTCCTGGACAAGAGAGCTGATGAGGTGTCATTTTATACACTATTTTGGGGTCATTTAACCCCTTAAATCATGCAAATATGCCCAGATTATGTACTTAATCGTTTGTTTTCAGGTTTTTCGCACTTGTATGGCATTTGGAGGAAATACACGTGACTTAGGCTCATTTGAAGAAGAAGCAGACAAGATTACGGACCTACACCAAATCTCTTGAAGATTTATACATACAATGCGTGGAGACGGCGTCGCAGGCATAAAGTGACGACGTCATGATCTATCTGGTGACGGCGTCGGGAATCCAGCGACGGCATCAAGACGTGGCAGACTTAAAAAGGATCTAGAATCATCTACCTCGCGACGGCGTCAGGACTTCAAAGCGACGATGTCGCAGTAATTTTCCTATATATATTAAACCGAAATTAGTTTTTTAAGTGTGTAACTTTGTGTAATTCTAGGGAGACGAACCCTAGTCGTTTCAACAGCTTTTAAAATCATTTTTAGGGCCTCAAAACCCTATTGTAACTACCTTTAATCCATGTTTTAATCAAGTAAGATTATTTATCATTAATCATTCAATATGTCTATGTATTGTGTGATTGATTTATGTTCTTGCTTTATCTTTAACATGCTAGGCTAAACCATCTTTTGTATTTACTTATGATTGCATGAAACTTAGGTTGTAGATCCTTTTGATGTTGCTTCTTGTTGATGGATGTGCACGTTAGGCTCTAGAAAACTAGCCATAAGTTATTAAATTGGCATAGACGTCTAGGGAAACGCGAGTAGTGTAGAAAGGATACCGTCGGTAATAGTCTTCATACTACCTTACCCCTAATATGGTTGATCCCTCTTAAGATATTTCACATGCATTTAATATACTCTTAGGGGCCTTGTAATAGTCTTCATACTACCTTAATTGTGCGTTGCCCTAACGGAATATTAAATAGACGGTGGGTTTGTGTAATCCGTTCATGACCTAGGAAATACTTACACGGATCATCACAAGTGTGACAAGGCAACAGATCTAGGAGAAGTAATTTGAGGAGTAGTGCATGATTAAGTAAATACATCTTGTTATCATAAAGTTATCATCAGCAGTTTTAGATTATATTTACTTTAATTAGTTAATCAAACCAACCTCTCAAACCATGATATTTACCTGCTTTCTTATAAATATAAAAACACAAAAAAAAACTTCTCTCAACCCCTTAGAATTCTGTTAGACTGTGTTCGAGCCTTCCCAACCTATTCCCTTAGAGAACGATAACAACCCCCGAGTCTTGCCTATACTACACTGCAACGATTAGGTACACTGCATAGGGGATTGTAAAACTTCCTGTGAAGTCTTTACAAGACCCGCACATCAGACTCGCACCTGATAGAGAATACGTGGAGCAGTCAATGGGTCAATGTGGGTATTTCTAAGTATACATGTTTCACATAGGAAAATCTTTTTGTGAAAACCTGTTTTTTGCTACGTCTTCCATTTTCGATGTACAACTTCCATGTGCAATTTAAAGTTTGTGTCTCTTAATTTGATAGGCATGACTATGGATATGTTCAATGCACATACAAACAGGCCTCAATATAAGGGAAACGGGTCTCATGTTTAGAAAGATCTGACATTTACGCTGCATAGATCACTACGACATACAAGTGCTCCGCGACAACGCATGAGTGAAAATCCATTTTCATAACAAATACATGTATTATAAAACGCCATGCCGCATGAGTTAGCGACATGTGTATTCACAAAACGCGCTATAGAATTTTTTTTAAGGTTACAAAGCTACAACATGAAAGCAAATGTCAACGTTCAAAGCCAGAATTTATAAAACAACGTACAACTCGGCTTAGAGATCGCACTGGCCTCAAAACACACATCAGTTTATGCATGCTCGCTCTGCCACAATATGCGACCGCACCGTCTTCGTTTTTGTCATTGCTCTTACAATTAAGTAACTAAAAACTGAGTCGATTCAATTCTAAGGGTGTGTTTGTTAAAAGTAGCAGTAGCTGTGAGTTGTAGCCGTGAGTAGTAGTTGTGAGCAGTAGCTCTCACAGATCACCGCTCATTTGTCAAAGCTTCTTAAATAAGCTTTGAAAAATTAGTTTTTC
The DNA here is from genome assembly GCA_026074375.1 of Tanacetum coccineum. Classification (NCBI taxonomy): domain Eukaryota; kingdom Viridiplantae; phylum Streptophyta; class Magnoliopsida; order Asterales; family Asteraceae; genus Tanacetum; species Tanacetum coccineum. The sequence goes on along the minus strand of BQNB010154488.1, from coordinate 1,243 downwards.
TAGAAAATAGCACCGCTCACCGCTCCTTTGCCAAACGACCAATAAAAATCAAAACGCTCACCGCTCATTTTGCCAAACAAGCACTAAAAATCAAAATGTTCTTGCTCACCGATCTAAAAAGCTCCACCACCGCTCCATGCCAAACATACCCTAAGTTAAGATGAAAATAATGTCCACGGCTTCTCCAATTTAGAATTGTAGATTTCTGATTTAGTTGAGTTTTTTAGATTAAAAGTGGTCAAATCGACGCAATCTAATTGCACCGTCGGTGGTATGATTCATATTCTCACTAATCTTCTCTGCTAATCAACTGATCTCTCTCTCTCTAGCATCTCTTTCTAAATCTTGTGTAGGTAATTCACTTCAAGAAAGGAATTGTCAAATACGCGAAAGTTTCAAGCACGCCTCAAAAGTGTCTTGATCTTGATTCTTCTTACTTTATTCAAGAGATCATCTTGCTGTGATTTATTATTGTATTGTTAGTTGTACATCAAGTGTAGTTGTGTTATTATCGATTCTCGTGTGTGAGAAATTCGGTGATCATCTTTGTAACCTATAGAAGTGTACCATCGTTATGAAGGCTTCTCCGCCAAGTGAAAGGAACTCGGTGACTAGTGTTTAACAAACTCTCGAGTAGGTGACTCGGGGTGTGGAGTAGGGCAAGGAAGGTGTCCTTGTAGCCAAACCACTATAAATACTTATGTCCCGGTGAAATCTTTCTACACTTTATTTTCTCTTTACTTTTACATCTCTTACTTCTTAATTATCTTTAAACAATTATGGATTCAAAAAACTACAAAGAAGGTCAATCTATGCAACGACCACCTCTCTTCGAGGCAAATTGTTTTATATATTGGAAAAACCATTTTGAAACTTACGCGAAGTCTAAGGATATTGATCTTTGGTATATCATAGCTAATGGTAACTACAAACCTACCATCAAAGACAAAGATGGCAAGGATGTTGTTATACCATATGAAAAACTTGATGAAAATCAAAAGAAAATGCTTTCCAAAAATGATGAAGCTAAAATGGTTCTATACAATGCTTTACCTAAAAAGAAATACGAAAGAATTTTCATGTGTGACACAGCTCAAAATATTTGGTATTCTTTAATAACTACCCTTCAAGGTAACAAAAAAGTTAAAGATAATAAAATAGGTCTTTTTGTTCAAAAATATGAGGAGTTTACAATTACCGACGATGAAACCATTGATTGTACCTTTTCTAGATTTAATACCAT
>BQNB010154487.1:0-15510 GCA_026074375.1 Tanacetum coccineum | reverse complement strand
AATTGTTTGGATTATGTTTTGCATGTCATTTATTGACGAGCCTTATTTCTCATTTACGGAAATAGTCTTTAGGGGTTATCGGTCCGCGGCGAAAGTTAAATTGTTGTACAATGATGCAAATCTCTACAGCACTTGAGTCATTCATCGCATCCATCCGAACATACATAACACAGCTAACCAAAACCGACGTCCGCTAAACATCCCGCAGCGGAGCGCGGGCAAGCAAACTTGTTTAAAAACATTTTCGAAAAACTTGATAGTTACTCAAGCATAATGCTTTTGTAAGCTGGCCTCGGCTCGTTAAATATTTTGAACTTGTTTTCTGGGTTGGAACGAGCACGAGTCAAGTTTGAGCTGGAATTACCCAATGAAAACTCGACTCAGTAATGATATTTAATTTTGGATATTTATTCTGGACACGAATTTATGTTGAAGGTAGTTAAAGTCTTACAGACGTGATCAACAATCCATTAAAAAGTACGAGTAGAATAGTAGAAGAATACTCATGCATGTACAGTCTTGCAATATCGACCACGTCTTTTAGCTGATACAAACTCGTTGGTGTTGACACATATATTGGAAAAATAGTAAAATACGTACCTTTTTTTTCAATGACAAAGATTGTAACAAAAACAATTTCACCCTTATAATTTGAGAGTATGATCAATGTTGAAATCCAAATGACAATATAATTAATGGCAAGGTGTCAATTGAGTCGAGTTTGTGTTCAAACTTACATGTTTAGAAAGGTTCACAGATTGCCTTTCAAAAAAAAAAAAAAAAAATCACAGATTGATATGTTTCAACGGTGCAAATCTCAAACACGACGTCTATTAAACGGTTAAATTAATTGACCTGTTTTTCACTCATACTTGTTAACGCTTAACATCGTGACGGGTTTATGTCAATTTTCTTGTCGCCTTACAATACTTGAATGAACAGCTATTCTTTCTAACGGAAAATAAATATCTTTCATGTCATGTTGATGGGCCATGCCCACATCTTTCTGTCTTTTTCTTCTTTATTTATAAACTTGTTTCAATTTTTTATCACCTTTTTTTTTGGCTTTCACTTCGTCCAACTTAGTATCCGTGTGCCATTTGCATGTCTCCAAGGAATTGCATCGTCTAATTAAATATATAGTATAAACTATTGTTGACGTATATGGTTTGATAGACTCGATCTGTCTAATAAATCAATGGATAACCGTTGAAAGTAATAAATCCTCTTGATAGCTTATGATAGTTAAAGGGTGTGTTCAGGAAATATTTATGTCTTATCCTAACTTTGGTCTAGATATGTTAAGAGCTTTATTGTGCAGGAGTCTCTATGAAAAATAATGCCTATATAAGCAAATGCGCCCCATGTTTATTCCAGGTTCTAACACACTCTCTCTCACCCCCACATTGGGGCTCTCTCTTTAAGAGCTTTATTGTGCATGAGTCTCTATGAAAACTCACCTGATGCTAAACAATGATATACACATATACTCTATCTATCTATTAGATGCTGACTTGACCGTTGGAGGGTGTTCCCGGAGCTCCGGCCTCGGGACTCCATCTAACGGGTTCTTTATTGATTGACAGTTACTTCTTGGCTCGGGACGATGACGAACGGTACACGTGAGGCGTCAAAATCAACCGGACAAAATTTTACTTCAACAACTATTAACCCAATTCAGTTGTGGTGGTATGATCGGATTTAACTCAGGTGACTAATAATTTAGCTAGAACTCGTGCGTTTCTAAGCATTTGTCTTAATATATTTATGTAGAATTAAAAACCTTAGACAAAATTACATGTTTCGTCTTTGTGGTTTACCTAAAATCACACACGCCGTCTTTATCGATTTCAATTACACCAACTGTGTAATAATCTATAGTTCCTCAATTGTTATCTTTGTTACACGGATAGTCTCTATTTTCTAAAATAAAGACTATCAATAAAAATAGTTTGAAAAATATGGATTATCTATATAACTAAAATAGAATAGAAACGACAAGAATGATTATAAATAAACCCTCAAGGACAAAACATGTAATTTTGTCAAAAACTTATTCATCCACCGAGAACTTCGAGCTCAACTGAAAGTATCCTCAGACACATATACATGAAACTTAAAAAAGTAAAGTTCACAAGCAACTCCTCATATATCGAGCCGATTTGAAATAATTTTAACTCAATGTCTAGTTGTTATGACTCGGTTACATCCCTCTTACGGCCGGGTGTAATTGTGATGTTCTCAACTTAGTGTCACATTTACATTTTCAGTCACTAACAACATCACCATCAATATAGTGTAATAAGACAACAAACATCACCACCCAAACATACATCACTTATACACAAATATATACTCCACAAAAACCAAAGTTACACACACAACAACATATTTTCACACGTCGATCTATCCACAGACCCACTTGCTTTTATAGCAAAGACTCATAAGTGGGATTTTTGGGTAAAAGGTTGTTACACTCGGTAAATAGATCACTCTAAAAAAACCTTTAACTACATAGGATGTAAGTGAATCACACACCTCAGCCCGTTACATAGGCAAAAACAAACACACCATTTTTGCTTCAAATTGAACCTATCATAAGAATGATAAACCAATCTTATGAGAATATTATACAAAAACCACTAACATCTAGATTGACCACAAAGTCTTATATCAAGAGCGTTACAAAAAAACTAATTGATCTTCCGTTAAATCTTCTCGACCATCTTTATCTTTCCAACACTCATGTAATCTTCATCGTATGGATCATAATCATCTTTCCAACACTCGTATAAGCTCTTCATTCCAGCTCCACCTCCACCTCCACTCTTAGATGCCATGAAACTTGCGGTTTCGTTATAAACCTCATCCACGTCACTCTCGCTCTCAATATCTGCCAAGACACTTTCCTTGTTCTTCCCTATATTCGAACCATCCTTTTCCTAATTTGTCCAAAGAGACCATGTGGCCATGTTTGGATTAACCACATTATCAGCCGTTTTGGAAATTCCCCTATTTGCACCTAATTTTTCATCATTTTCAAGCGTCTTAAGTGCATCAAACAGGTTCGAAATACATCCATTATGTGAGATGTCTTGTACAAGCATATGGTAGCTATCTAGATTATGTTTGTGCAAATTAAGTGATCTCACAAATACAAACCCTATCTGTGCAAATTGAGTGATCTCATAAATACAAACCCTATATGAGTGACTTGTCTTAATAAATAAATACATCCATTATGTGAGGTGCTTATGTTATATGTCTATGCCCAAAAGTTTATTAACCATATAAACACTTGTTAAAATAAAAAAAAAAAAAATTTCTCCACGTCACGATAAATGATCCTTGTTTTCTCACTTTGATTGCTTGAGGGCAAGCAATAGCTAAGTGTGGAGGGATTTGATAACGCCGTAATTATACATATTTTCGATGGAGTTATTGTATATATTATTATCATTTCTTGTGAACTTTCGATACTTAATAGCAAGAAATGTGTGTAGTTGAAGATAGTCCAAGACCAAAATGTACAAGATACAAGTGTTTACGCTATACGAAAGTCAAGTTACACAAATATAAAGAATAATTCCCAAAATATTGAAGAAGTACGCCGCACATACTCTTGTGTGCACCGTACTTATCGTCGAAATAAATGAATCAGTAATGACAAGAAGTGCCCCGGTTTTTCCTAAATGTGCGTCGTACTTCTCTACAGCATTAATGGAATTCCATCGCCAAACAGCCAAGTACGCCGCACAATCCTGTATATGCGCCGCACTTTTGGTCTCGCTCAGCTTATAAATAGCATGGTATTTTCAGCTATTTGGATATCAATCTACACACACTTCTACAATTCAATCTACTATCAAGAGCCACGAAATTCCAAAAGAATACCAAGAAGATAGGGTTATAGTTATAGTTATATTGTATCGAAAGTAAAGTGTTCATCAGATATGTAATTTGAAATCCTTCATTTAAATCCTGAGAATTCAATACCACCAGATTTAGACAGTCTAGTAAATTAAATAACTTTTTAAAAAAAATTGTTTTAATAAAAAGGGTTATATATAGTTTTTGTTATTTGTAATCGGGTTAACCATCCGTGATCTAGTCGAATCTTATATGTATCTTATTACTCTCTTTATTTCTGTCATTATGAACTCGATAGCCATGAGAGGCTAAACCTCTTATGACTACTCGGATGTGTTAATATAATAAAGACGCGTTTGGTATTATTATGATATTGTCAAATCTCATGTTTATGTTGCAATCCTACTGTTTTTTTAATCTTATAAACTTTGTTTATCACTTTTGATTATATATGCATAATGGTATAGGTCGAAAGATTCATTGTGTACTATATAGTTTTAAAGATTTGTCTACGGTCTTTTTCATTTTGTTGGAGGAATCCGCTTATATTAATTGATAAACAAAATAGATTTTATATAATAGTGACTTGGTTAATTGAGTGACACTTTGATTAAGTCAATTAAATATAAGTCTTGAGTTAAAATGGTTAATTGGTGAAAACGCTCTTTTAACGAAAAATGCTTTTCCATGAATTAAGAATAGAATTGAGATCATAATTATCACCATCGCTACTGAATTATATGAAGCTATCCGAGTAGTCATATTTCCTTATCATTGAATTTACTCATCATTATCTTATTTGCAAAAGTTATTATAATTTGTCTTAAATCCTTTGATTATACGAACATAACCAAATCCTTGTGGATCGACCTGGTCTTACCTGAAATATTATACTACATACGTGGGTTATACTTTACCCATGTGTTGGTTTAAAAATTAGTAAAATCAGTATGATAAATATAAAGCTTTTACCACACATAAATGTTTTTGGCGCCGTTGTCGAGGATTTTAATTTGTTCTATAATAATTCTTAAATATTTAAAACAAGTAATAATCGCTTATCCATTTAGATTTCTTGCTCTACACACTTTCGGTAACTTTGTTGCAGAAAGTGCTCCACACTTTCTGCAATCAAAGGTTTTTCCTAAAACGTTCCCCAAAATCTATATCCAACAGTTAACCTTGGATGCATATACGTGTTTCCAATTCTGAACTCGTCACACCATTAGCGGAACCTGAAAGAACTTTAAATCGTAGACTTTGTAAAAAATAGAAGAGTTCCATTCGAACAAAGGGACTAACGACCCGAAAATCCAAGAGAGGTCTATCCACCTGTCATCGATATCAATAATTTTTGTCACTTTCTCAACCTTTTTGAAATTCACGATTCCATGGCTAATCTCGATAATGAACCCATGTGGGCAGTCGACCGTGTTGTCGCCCCGACTCCCGTTCAGCAATTACCATACCTGAAACTGCCAACGAATTCACAATTAAAGGAAACCACTTGACTCTTATCAAAGGAAACCAATTCGATGGTAGAATCAAAAATGATCCTCACAAACACGTTCACGAATTTCTCAGTGTATGTGATATGTTCAAATACAGAGAAACCAAAAACGAAGCTGTCCGACTAATGATGTTTCCACTATCACTCACGGGTGAAGCAAAAACTTGGTTGGATGAACTCAACGAAGGTACCATTGAATCCTGGGATGAACTTCGGACCACTTTTATAAGTCGATTCTTTCCCCTAGCTCTATTCGATAGACTTCTTGGAGAAATTCGAGCGTTTTCCCAACACGGCCATGAAACTCTAACTGATGCATGGCTTCATATGAAAGACTTATTAAAGAAATTGTCATGGACACGATTTAACCAAAGGTGTAGAATAATCTTAACATAAGTATGGAATGATTCACTTAGAGTTTTAGAGAGAGAAAGAGATGGTTGGATGAACACTTAGAGAGAGAAAGAAAAATGATAATATTAGCTTAGTGAAAAATGTGACAAATGAACAACCAATACCCTCTCCATGTGTAGAGAGGGTTTATATATGTCTTACTTGGCCGGCCATGGACCTTAAGTGGACTTGTCCATGGGCCTTTGGCCTGGTTAGCTTTCTTACTTAACTTAACAACTTACTACGAGCCATGACTAATTATATTGGTAGTGACCGACACTTTTTCGTATTTCTAACAATCTCCCCCTAAGGGAGGTCACTCCAATTTACAAAAATTTAAACTTAGCATACTATGCTTTCACTTCGGTCTTGAGCTCGTAGTCTTTTGCTTCAATCATTAAATTGTGATTTGTTGTAGTGATCATTGAATTTGGATTTGAGCTAGTTCTTATGTCTTGACATGAATGTGATCTTTGAGCTTCTTGAAATCATCATCCAAGCATAATCTCATTTCACCATCTTGTAAATTTTGCCATCTCGTAAACTTGTGACTTCTGGACCGACATGCTTATACCTTTCTTGATTTGATAATCTTGAAAAGCTTTAATACTACATCTTTCTTGAATTTCTTTAACTTTAACACTTTGTCGCTTCAAGAAGGACGTACGGTATCAGAGTAGCAGAAGTCTTGAAACATGTATTTGAGCTTTCATGATGTCCTTAAATTTGTCGGTTGGGTATGAGCATGTGGCTATGAATCTTTGTGAGTCAGCTGGAATCAGGTACCTTCACCTCCATCTTTAAATATCCTGCATTAAAACAGTTAGCAATAAAGCTGGGGGACGAATATGGCTTTTTCATTCACCCGTGGTTGGTTGGAGTAACCTTCAAATCCGTGAGGATCGACCTGTGATCAGGTAGATTCAATTTAAGAAGAATCTCCTTGACAGGATTTCCAGCTGAAGTATCGAATCTTTCTAACACATAAGTATCAGATTCATCAAACTAGCATGTTCTCATTATCGGAACGTCTCAAAGCAGACAGTACGATAAGAGTAAACCGACGAGTTACTATCTCACCGATTAAAAATAAAAAATTGATTTGAAAATAAATCGACGTGTCACTTGTAAAAGTGGTTTTTGTGACACATCGAGAGTGTTAATCATTTCAAAAATTTATCAGCAATCGTCAATTCATAACCTGAAACAAGTTTGATTCTTATAGAATCGCACCATCATTTCTTTCCAGTTGTCACAAGTTTGATTCATATAGAATCGAACAAGTCACCTACCATGAGCTTGTTTGATGTTGGCTCAAGCAGGATTTCCATCTTCATAGTGAATGAAATCACTCGGATGTTCTGGCAAAATCACAAGGATAATGCGTAGGACTCTTAATATGTTAACTTGTTATTCACATTGTGTGACCTAGCAAGCATGATTTAACAAGTTTCCTAATGAGATTTATTGATGATCTCTTTTAGCTCTAGACTCAATAGTGCACTTTGTTTTTAGTGATCAGAGGCTAGAGCAGACTGTCACCTTTTCAATATCAACCAACTCGGAGTGAGAAAGTCGATAGAAATGCGTGTAATCTCTGTGAGAAATGAAACAAGAGTCTATTGAGAGACCTTGAGTGGCTAGGGGGGTTATGCATAGTGTCACTAGGTCCATGACTGTCTTCAATGTCAGACAACACCTTAGTGTTTCCGACAGATTATGTATTGATCCGGTTTCTGCCTAAGTGTATAGAGGGCTTCTTTCTTTTCACCCTTTATCCTTACATTTCTCTTTCATTCTTCAACCCCTTCAATGCTTACCGAGACTTCATAACTAACACCTTGTTGGGTTTGTTCTAGAGTTAGCTCCATCTTAGTCGGCATCATTCCCGATTCTCACTTTTTCTCCTTTTGTATCATACCTAAGGACTTCTACAATAACTAGTGGATATCCCTGGGTAGATCCCTCCGGTTCTGGTTAGATCATGGGATTTGAATACATATGTCTAACCGCCTTATAACTCCATAAATTTAAATACATGGTCGGTCTTTTGGGTATTCCATCATAATCGAAACAAAAATCATTGAAAAGTTCAATAAAAGTGTTTGATATAAATATCAAAAGATTTACACTTTGAGAGTTTTCATCATCACTAAAAGCTCCTCCTTAACATGTGCACCGTAATCGTAGTACATGCTAAGAGTTGGAGTGCATTAATTCCATTTAATATGATCACATGTCAATATAATTTATTCAGTTTAATCACATTTTCTCCCCTTATCCAAAATGTTAATCCTTTGATATTTTTGATATTAATTGATTAAACGTTTGAGGACAAAATGTTACATAATTATGCTAAGGAACATTTTAATGCTCCCCCTCAATTTTTGAGGGTATATAAGACTGTGCTAAGTATAATAATTTAAAAAAATTTGAATTTATTAAGAAATTTTTGATAATTTTATACTCAAGCTACCCTACATATGTACAAATTCACAAGTTTATGATATACAAAATGACCTTTGAGATATGAACACAATATGGCGAAGTCATATTGTTTTTTGCAGCAGTCTGAGGTCAGTTTCGTAGAGTCTACCACCAACAAATTTATCCAAACTCCTCATCATTCTCCTTTCCTTTAGCAGTTTGTTGATGTCCTTGATCATGAAATGATCTCTTTTCTTTTCCAATGTGCTCCATCTTCTCTTTGGCAAGTATTCTCTGTCGATATTCTTGGTAATGTCTTCGAGCGAAGAAAGAAGTCTTATTAACATGCCGTCACTGAACTTGTACAGTTCGTCGGAGCGCATCAACCTGTTCCTCTTGTAGTCGTCGACATAAATGAATCCTTGAGGGTCTTTGTATGGAGTGTACGGGTGCCTTTTTCTGAGATCTGGTCTTGTAGTATCAGGCTTGGTGACGTTGATCTTCTTTTGATAACTTTCAACTCCAAGTTGAAGATCCTCGACTCGTTTTTGAATAACCAGACTTCTGGTGAACATCCTTAAGGCTATTGCGAAGTCAGCACCATCATCCCCTGATAGATTTGTGAGCCGATTTTGAACCACAAGAAGTAATATATCCTCGATATCATTGATCCAAAGTCGAGGAAAGTCACCTTCCTTGAATCTGTATAATGCGTTATCAGCTCTTCACACTACAATCTCTTCTAAGTACTCGTATCCATGTTTCCTCATAACCGAGACACGAGTGACTGCCAGAATACGCTTTGTCGAATACACATATCCTCTTGATTGCATGACTCGTGCAAAAGCATAGAAGGACTTACGTTGTTCTCTCCAATTTGAAATACCCCATAACGCATACTTATCATAAGCAACCTTAACAAGTCTCCATATGTTTGGAACCATGTCTTCAATGCCTGGTAGATCATATTTCACGGCCTTTGTCTTTGTAGTAGACGTCGTGTATGTCATAGTCGAGATTCCTCCTTAAAGATACTTGAGATCATTGTTGATGAAGAATTCGAATGGTACTCTTTGACGTTTTCCACGCGTAATCAAAGGAAGGGGTTTAGAAAGATCACATAGATAGTCACCGCCTTTAGGATTTTCCCAATCAAGCTTTTTAGAAAGAGCCTGATAGCATTCTTCAAAGTCATATTCTAATTCAGCATAATTAGAGCATGTGCCTTTGAGTAGTTTGAATGCTGGTCCTAGTGTGACAACCGTGTCTTGAGCCGGTTAGTCAAACCGATTGTGTTGACCCAAGTATATTATTATGTGTTATAACTATGTGTTTATGTGATCTTATGTGAGTTTGGTTATCAATCTATGAGCGTGATCGTCTCATTTTGATTTAATTTAGGGTTAATATGGGAATTTCATTTTGTTCACATTTTGTGACAATGGAATTGATAGTATGATTTTTATGTGTGCTAAGTGAGTTAAGTATGTGCTTAAGATCATTTTGAGTTGTATGGGCATCTCATTTTGATTCAATATGTGTGTTAAAGTGTCGGATATTCCAGGTGTTCACATGTGGTGATAATGGAAATGATTGACATGTCGCATGTAATGCTATGTCAAATATTGGAAAATTAAGGATTGAGTTTTATGGAAAGTATGCTATTTTAGAAATGAAATAAGTGAGTGAAATATAGAAGTTTATAGCAAACTTTCTAAAAGTAGAAAGTGGTTTGGTGAAATGAAGGTTATATTTAGAAAGTAGTTTTTATGAGAAAAGGTTTATAAAATTAGCTTAGTTTTTTTAAAACTTAAGGTATTGAAGGAAATTAATTAACTAAAAAATAAAATAAAAAAAATATTTTTTCCCATACATACATAAATACGAATTTTGTAGATAAAGAAAAAAGGGAAAAGGTTTTTGCTTTGAATGGTTTGTATACTTAAATAAAACCTGTAAACCCTTCATAATTTAGGTTTTTATTCCTGCTCCTCCTCTCATGGTGTCGACCTCAGCCCCTAAGAACAAGGTAAAACAAGTTTTGATTCAAGAATTTAAGAGCTAGATCGCGTAGGAGCAAGTAAGAGCGCTAGGTATTTATTATATTCTTATTTAATTTTTTAATCATGTAACAAAATCAATGATGGATTCTAGGGTTTCATAAAATTCATAATATTAATGATATTTGATGATGATAGAATGATTATGGCTTGATTAGGGTCATGTTCAAGCAATTGGTTAGGTTAGATTTGCGTAAAAACTTGATTTAGGGTAAGCAGAATTTAGGGTTGTGTTTACGAGTGAATATCTCCATGATGGTAATAGGTTTTGTTGATCCTAATCTAAATAGATCTTTCTAGCCTGTTAAGGGTGGTAGCTAATCTGGATAGATCCAAACTAATTACAAGAGAAACAATGACTATGAACAATATAAGTTATGCGAAAACTAACTTATATTAATAAGAAGAACAATGAATAAAACAGAACATTGATTACTATTAATCTGCTAGGTTACATATTACTAACTATATATATTTGAAACTTGTATATGAAACTTATATCTAACTAATGTCGTAGGATTCCTTTTATACACCAAGGAAAACCCTAATGGGCTTACAAAACGTGTGAAGAAGGAGGGAAAAATTGATTCACGAATTTGGTAACGAGATCCTCCCAAGTCAAGATTGAATTAGGAGGTTCTTTCTCGTACCAAGTTTTAGCAGCCCCCTCGAGTGAATATGGAAACATCATTAGCTTAATCACATCGTTTGGCACATTCCTAAATCGTAGAGTCGAGGTAATCCTTTTGAAACTATTAATATGAGCATGAGGATTTTCGTTCTCTAAACCGTGAAACGGGTTTGCTTGAACCAATTGTAACAAATTCGTTTTAATCTCAAAATGATCCGCATTAATTTTCGGTAAAACGATAGCTTCTCCGTACCCTTCCGTGGGTGCTCGGAGTAGCTCTTCCATTGTACGTTCCGCCATTGGTGCAACGATAGTACGAAGCTCGGGTTCGACTATGTTTGGAGCACGTCCTTTATTTTGACGTCTCGGAATGGTTACGTTTGAATTATTTGGAAAATTGGAATTTCTAGTGCGCATGCACTAAACAAAATGAAATGATAAAAGAAATGAGAAAAGGAAATATTTTTGTTTACCGAATAATCAACAAACTTAGGGTAACTCTCTTAAGTAAAATAAATTTTACAAAAGAGGTGCGCCTTTTTCGTAAGTGACACAAATGGTAAAAAATTTAATCTTTGGTTCGGGAACTTATTGATGGATAATACTTCAATTGAAAGTATTATTTGTTGGTGTTCTTTTACCAACTTTGTTAATTTTTTTTATTTCTTATATTAATGAATTCACAAGAAAAATCGAAAAATCCGGAAGAGCAAATATTTTTGTATTTTTCTTATTTATTAATCTTCTACTTATACTAAAAAGAAAAGAAAAATATTTTTTTACTTTTTATATTTTTAATTTTTTTGAATTTTTGATTTTTCTCAAAAGCGTAACTTTCGAAGACGAAAGGTTCTCCAAATCACAATCAACAAACTGTAAACGAAGGAATCTTAATCACAAATCCCCGGCAACGACGCCAAAAATTGATCGTTCAATTTTATACGTAATAATATCAAAGTATAAAGAACTTTACTAAAAATCCTTGAGGACAAAGATTAGTAGCAATTTCTACACAAAAATATTATACGTAAGAAACCGGTAAGTGATTACCGGGTCGTTTTCTTAAAGATTTATGAAATTAAGACCTCGTTTGTTATTTGGACAATGACTTGAATTGGTTCGAAGAAGATTTGTTTTCTAAAATACTAATAGTGAGCAAATTAAGGAACAATTAAACGTAACTTTAATAACGGGAAATTAAACTTTAACTAAAAAATGCAATTCGGGAATCCTAAACGGGAACTAAAAACCCTAATTTAACTAAATTAAGTCCTACAGTGATCTTTTTGGTTTTTATGAGTTTTAATTGACTAAAAAGCTAGAACTAAGAAAACTAGACCAAAAACGAAAGAGATTTAAGCTTAAAAACACTAAAAACATGAACGGGATTCAATCCCATTCTTTAAGAAACAAGATTTTGCAATTTTAACCCTACGAACGCAAATCTAATTTTCCTAGGTTTTAAATGTCAAAAGAAAATTTTCTAAAAAAGAATTATATTTTGACTTTTTTATAATTTTTTATGAATTAAAAACGATTTTAATGAAATTAATTGTTTAAAAATGCTAAACAATTTATAAAAATTCTGAAAAAATTATCAAAAGTAAATTGAACAATGAAGAATCTAAGAAAAATAAGATTGGTAACACAGCTTATCAAATAAGCTGCCAAATAAGCTAAAAATGCCTAATAAGCTAAAAAGTGCAAAATGTGTATAAGAGATTAATATTGCAAAGTTAAAACGAAAAAGTCCCCAGGGCACGTTGGTGAGAGGAGTGTGTGATGAGGCTTTAAAAAGGTTGAGGGTGTTGAGGTCGGGGGTTCGAGCCTTGCTCACCCCCGACTTCCATCTTCCCTTTTTTATATTTTTGCAAAAACTTCAAAAAGCAACTTTGTTAAACAGCTTATAATAACCTTCTTTTGTAATAACAACTTTTTTTAAAATCAAAAATAAGCTGAAAAACAGCTTATAGAACAAACATAAATGTCTTAAAAGAATTTTGGGCTTTTTCACTAAATGACTTATAAATAAGCTTAAACTTAAACTATAAAAGCTACCTACACCCTACCACTAACCTATTAAGCAAAACTAAGCAGGAATTAAGCAAAAACAAAAGCCATAAGCTGAAAAACTTCAAATAAGCACTTATGCCAAACTGAGTTCAAAACAGGAAATCAAGTAACTTTGAGCTTAATTTTATATAAGCTATTGGATCCTTATGGCAAAAAGCTCTACACCTACTTAAACATTGGCCAAAAGCCTACTAGAAACAGCAAATAAAAGACATTTTGAAATTCAAATAAGCAGTTATAAAGCTACCTGAAAAAGCTACTTGCTACTGTTTTTGATGTTTTTTTTAGTTTTTCTATAAAAGGCTAAAATTAGCTCAAAACTAATTATAATAAGCTAAAAACTACTTATTTCTAATCTAATAAGCTAGTTAAAATTAAAACGAGCAAAAGCTAATGGCTATAAGCTATAAATCACAAATAAGCTCTTTGTGTGAAACTGTTAACCCAAACAGTCCCTGATGAGACTTTTAAACTTATTTTTCAATAAGCAGAAAGAACCTTATGGTGAAATAGCTTATACAAACTTAAATCTTAACTTCCAAAGTACTAAAAACAGCTTTTAGAAACTGGTTTGAAAATCAAATGCTTAAGGAAAAAGCTAAATGAAAAAGGCTTACGAGACAGTTTATACTATTCTTTAAAACTTAATGAAAATGACAATATGCTAAATTGCAGATCAAAAACAGAAATTAAAATGAACTTTGTAAACAAAATTAAGCCCTAACTTATGAAATATAGTCTACAAGCTATTTGAGCACCAAGTTTGAAAAGCTAAACCTAATTTTTACCCTTTGATTCTTAAGCTTGAAAATGGCTACTTGACTATAATGCTATCTGATACAATTGACTTAATAATAACCAAAACTCTAAATAACCAAATGCAGGCCTAAGGACTAGATTACTACACTTGCAGATAAATAAACTAAGATCAAATAGTATAAAGCTACAGCTAAAATAAACTAGAGCTTAAATTGAACTATGACCTGAATTTATTTAAGCAGATTCTATCAACTATTAACTAAATTGATTAAAAACAAATTAAAACCTTCAAGGACCTTAAAACTTGGATTCATAAACTTAAATTTAAAGTTTCAAAATGATTTTAAAAAAAACACAAGGCTATGACAGTACTAACTCAAGTTAGTACTGCCATAAGCCAAACACTCCCTTAAATCACTCAAACCCATTTTAAACTTAAGAATATTAATTTTAAGACACATGTTGCAAATACCAGATGACTACAAGCTTATTATAAACCTAGTGAACATGTTTAAGCAAACAATTAAGCCAGAACATTAAGCTATAATATTATGCTACTATTTTTTACTTTTTTCATTATTTTAAGGCAAATGAAAAGCAAATTAAGTTCTAAGCTAACAAATACACATAATAAGCATCTAACATCTATAATAAGCATTAATAAGCTACACTAAACAGAAATTAGCAAGCAATAAGTAATAATAAGCTGAAATTCAAAATTAAGCTATAAAAAGGAACTTGAGAACTTACAATAGCCTTTGCTCTAAACAAGGCTAAGATTAAACTCAAATGAGCTATCAACAAGCTCCAGCTTATCAAGTGATAAGCTGGTAGGGTCCTGGAAGTCCTTCCATTATTGACTTCCCTTCCATAATAAAGCTTTGGTAAATTTGAGAGAGGATTTGTGTAAGATAAGCTAAGCTAAGCTTTTGAGAGCTTAGTTGAGCTGATAGCTAGCTTATAAATAAATTTGAGCATTTATTGAGCTTATGTAACCATAAGAGAGCTTATTCGTCCATTTTGCATCAAGGTAAAAACAATTTTTAACAATAACTCAATACGAAACTTGACTTTTTATTAATATGAAAACTGATTACAAGATTTGAAATGAAAAATTACATTGATAAGCTAAAATGACATTTATAAAGGTTACACTAAAATTATATTAAACTAGCTAAAAAGACTACTCCTCGATCCTCTTCATGAGTGAGTGGATGCTTGTATTTATAGCAGGAGAAGGAAGATTCTAGGTCTTCAAGTCTGTTAGACGCTCCAAATGATCCTGTCCCTTCTTTGCTTCCAATCATTAGCTGCCCAATCTTGTCCGTTAGATTAAAATGTGATCAGATCACGGATTGCCAGCGTGGCAATCCGTGTGTCAGAGGCTATTGTGCTTCTTTAGGCTTAGTTTTAGTGTAAAAATCCATTCCTTGTGTGTTTGTTTGAAGCCAACGTGTCATTCCCCTTGACATCTTGACCAATGAGAGCTTAGATGTGATGTTTTGCTTTGCTGAGCTGCGGCTTAGTATTCAACTCTTAAAGCCATGCCGTCAATTAGGATTTACCCTTTGTTTTGGAGGATGGGTAAATTGGGGACGATGGGTGAATAGTAACACCCATCTTCGCGCCTTTTTTTATGTTTTTTTTCTTTGTTTGACTGATGATGTGAGGTGTTGACTTGGGCCTAGGTTTTATAATAAAGGATTAGGCCGGGTGTTTTGGTTTTTAAGGGGTTTATTATAAAGGGTTAACAACCGTTATCTCTTTAATAAAAAGGAGATAACGGT
>BQNB010154486.1:0-15510 GCA_026074375.1 Tanacetum coccineum | reverse complement strand
ATTGATTGACTGAAAAACGTGTGGGACCCATGTCTTCGCTGGGGATTATCACTGGGGATTGTATCCCTGACGAGCATTCCCCAGCGACATGTCGCTGGGGAAAACCCCGAAATGTTGCCGGGGAAAACTCCGATTGTTGTAGTGGAATGCTTAAGCCTGATATTTTGTTTAAAAAACATATTTGGTATCTAATAACCTACATAAATATGCTCATTATTGAAATGACAATAAATCATTATATCACAAACATTATCATATTACACATTTTACAATCTAAACGACATCGTTTTTGACCCTACGCACTATTCATCTTAAGCACTGTAGCACTGCTACAGTGCTACAGTGCTGGGCCAAAAAAGCCCAAAAATTTTAGCCAAAAATTTGGACCGGTCTAATTAGTTTTTGTTTTGTTTTAAATTGTTGGCACAAAATAGGGAGGAAAAAAATGTTACAAAAGTACCGACGCATTCAGATAAAAAAATACCCGCGGTAACATTTCCGAATTGACTTAAACAGGCCCAAAAATTTGGGCCGGCCCAATTAGTTTTTTTTTTTTTTTTAATTTGTCGGCACAAAATAGGGAGGAAAAAAATGTTACAAAAGTACCGACGCATTCAGATAAAAAAATATCCGCGATAACATTTCCGAATTGACTTAAACAGACCCAAAATTTTGGGCCGGCCCAATTATAAAAAATACCCGCGGTAACATTTCCGAATTGACTATACTGAAAAAGCAAACCCGCACTATTAAATATGAGACCGACAAAATAAAGTCCCACAAAATTAATGGAAAAAAAAAAGAATTAATGACACGCAACAACGCGCGAAAAATTAGCGCCCCGCAGTAACGTGTAGGAAAAAATAAACTTATACTATTAAACATAAAAAAACGCGCGAAAAAACAAATAAAAATAAATAAATAACACATTTCACAAGTAAAACTACGTCGTTTTGGCTCTGCTACAGTGCTTAAAATGAACAGTGCTACGGTAGCGCTACAATACCCCGGCACAACGGGTCCGGTTACTGTTCATCGACCAAAAAAAAAACTTTATTATCCCCTCCTCTTTTTTGGCCAAAAAAAAAAAAAAAATTTTACAAGAAGTACTCTCATCTTTAACTATTTACGACTTTCTATCGGCCTGGAAAAAAAAAAACGTGCGATTGTCATTTTATATAAGAACAAAAACAAATTATTAAACATGAGACCGAAAAAATAAACAAAAAAAAAAAAATTAATGTCCCACAACAACGCGCAAAAAATTAACGCCCGCAGCAACGCGCGGTTAATCTTGCTTGTTAATATATATTCCCCACGAAATATTGGGTGCATTTGGTTTGTAAATGGGTTGGAATTGAACTTGGATTTAATAATGGTTTAAAAAAAAGTAGGAGAGAGAAAATAAATGATAAAGTACTATTTTCGTCACACTTTTATTGTACTCATTTGACTTTTTGAAGTTAATCTTTTTCAATTTTGATATTTAATATTTTTGTTTATGTTATATAATACCTTTGCATCAAATATTATATAACACAAATAAAAATATTAAAGATCAAAGTTGTAAAAGAAAGATTTTAAAAAATCAAATGAGGACAATAAAAATGAGATGAAGGGAGTATAGTATAAAATGTTGTTTGTTTTATAAGATATATTTTTAGAATGGTTTTGAAATTTAATACTATTATAAAACTTTATTTTAATTTTTAGTACAACAATGTGTTTATCATTACTACGAGTACTTTTTAAGTGA
Organism: Tanacetum coccineum; assembly: GCA_026074375.1. Classification (NCBI taxonomy): domain Eukaryota; kingdom Viridiplantae; phylum Streptophyta; class Magnoliopsida; order Asterales; family Asteraceae; genus Tanacetum; species Tanacetum coccineum. The sequence continues at coordinate 13,754 of BQNB010154486.1, read as the reverse complement.
TGTCTGACATAATAAATGGTTAGAAAGCACACACGTGTACAACTAAAACCAATTGAGTTTAAATATGCATGTGGCTAAAAAAAATGAACAGCAAATAGAAAAAGATAATCGGATGTAAAAATAGAAAACCTAGGCCATCTACTATCTATCTTTCACATAAACCCACCTCTATGATTATCAAGTACTATTTCAACACCCGTATACATCAAACAAACAACTTTTTAGTTTCACATCAAACAAAAACCCACACCAAATCCCTATACCAAACACCCCCATGTAGTCTGTCACTAAATATCTTCAAACATTTTTCGTGTCTAATATATTAACTAACCCCGAAAACTAGAACAAATAAAATATAAAATCCTTACCTTATTAAAAAGAGAAAAACATGCATAGCCCCATTCACACCATGTACTCTTGACTCGGTCTAGAATTTCCAAAAATGCAAGTAAAAAATGTGACATGTATTTTGTCTATAGACCCAAACAATGCGCTGGAAATAATGTGTAGTTGGATCATAACATTATCAAATATGTCTTCATCTCCATAGTTGATTTAGTGTGTTTCTTCCAACAAGTCCTTGATTATATGATCTCAGATGCTATATATTATTCATGAATCCAATTTCTATAAACAAATCAATCCTAAAATCCAAAATATGGAAACGATCAACCAAAAGTATTTTATACTTTCACTTTCCTTGCTTTTAATCTTAGGCATTGTGGAGAGCTTCGATTACCATGAGAAAGAACTTGAAACCGATGAGGGTTTGCTACGGATGTATGATAGATGGAGGGGCCACCATCAAGTAGAGCAACGAAGCCCCGAGCGGTTCAATGTTTTTAAGTACAACTTGAGACATGTTCATGATACAAACAAAATGAACAAGCCATATAAATTGAAGTTGAACAGTTTGCTAACAAGAATAACCTCGAGTTTACAAACACATAAGCGAACTCAAAGATTGGCCATTACCTGCTCTTCTCCGAGGAACCATTGATTGCAACAAAATTCTACTTATTGAGATGTTACAAATCTCCCACTCAGGGTTGATTGGAGGAAACAAAATGCCGTCACCCCTGTCAAGGCTCAAGGCACATGTGGTAACTCCTTTTTTAGTAATTTTCCCGTCTTAAAAACATCTTCATTCATCCTATATGTAGTTGTGTATTTTGTAGAATCGTTGCACGCACAGGTTTTGCCACAATCAACAAGCACAAGATTGACAAGAATTGATTCATTATTTACTAACAACATAATCTGTTACATTGTTGTATGAGACACACTTCTAAACGTTTACATATGACTCCTATTTATAGAGTACGAAAGGGTGTGTTCCTTTGACTTGTGTCTATTCGGTTGTAACCCGACAAATAACTACCTTTCTACTAACAAACCGAATAACTAACTAACTACCATAACTAACTTAACCGCTAGTCGGTTACTAACTATCTAATGAACAAGTTCAGTCCCTTGGCTTTCGTTTGCTGTACTTTGAACCTTGTCCAACAAGACTTTTACAATTACGGTCCAACAATTCCCCCCTAATTGTTTAAGTCTTGTTCTTCGAATCTTCACGCCTTTCTATGCGTTCTCTTCCTTTCTTGTGTCGGTCTTCAAAAACGTTCTCCAGGAACAAGTTCTTGTTCTCCTCTTGTTCTCTCCTAGTTATCTTGCAAACCGTATCCACAACAACCTATTCACTCTCACGCGTACCAAGGGTGTTTCTTCCCTTTGTGTCGTTCCTCCACTTAAATTCCTAGTATTTCTTCTCTTGTTCTTATTGCCTTCCATTTTGACATCATCTCTTGCAGTCCTGCTTTTCTTCCTTGGAGTTCCATCTAGCATTTCCTCTACTTCAGCATCTATCCTTGCATCAGCCTGTGGTCTTTCCTTTCCTGTAGTTCCTCTGTAATTCACTGCCACATCTCTTGGCTCTCCGTGCCTTGATCTCTTTGCTTCCTCGTAGTAATTTTTTACCATTCCTATTTACTCCTTATAGCATTCCTTGACTGCCTCTTGATCCTTATCTTTAAGAACACGTTTCCTTTTTTGAAACAACATTCTTCCACCGATACTTCTTCCGTTCCCAGTAGACCAAAAGTATTTTATACTTTCACTTTCCTTGCTTTTAATCTTAGGCATTGTGGAGAGCTTCGATTACCATGAGAAAGAACTTGAAACCGATGAGGGTTTGCTACGGATGTATGATAGATGGAGGGGCCACCATCAAGTAGAGCAACGAAGCCCCGAGCGGTTCAATGTTTTTAAGTACAACTTGAGACATGTTCATGATACAAACAAAATGAACAAGCCATATAAATTGAAGTTGAACATGTTTGCTAACATGACTAACCTCGAGTTTACAAACACATATGCGAACTCAAAGATTGGCCATTATCAAGCGCTCCGAGGACCTCCTGATTGCAACAAGAATTCTACTTATGGAGATGTTACTAATCTCCCACTCAGGGTTGATTGGAGGAAACAAAATGCCGTCACCCCTGTCAAGGCTCAAGGCACATGTGGTAACTCCTTTTTTAGTAATTTTCCCGTCTTAAAAACATCTTCACTCATCCTATATGTAATTGTGTATTTAAATCTGTACATACAGTATATAATACGAGTGGTAACCTAACTTAGAGAATAAACAACCTAATCTTATTCGAAACTTAAAAGTATTCTTGTTAGGTGCAAACAACCCTAATGTGGTCACGTCAATCTCTTTTAAAAAAAGAGAAATGTTTTACCGGTATTTGTTTGTGCGTGGCTGACTCAAACCTTATGGATTAGTCAGCCAAAAGGTCGATAATCATGGTTAGTGCAAATGGTTGTCAAAGTTTATGGATCCACAAGACCTCGGAGATGCCGAATTTGGCGTTGTTGGAATGGGCCGGGATTTAAGTCTTCAGTTTTTACCGCTAACGTACTAGTATGCCGCTTTGAGGTTATATTTATATCTTCGGAGTAGAGTAACGATACATTCTTCAACCATTTCATCTTGACCTAATAGTTTTCTAAATCAAAGTTTACAGGGAGTTGTTGGGCTTTTGCAACAGTGGCTGCAGTTGAAGGAATAAACGCAATCAGAACGGGACAACTAATACGGTTATCAGAACAACAACTTATCGACTGTGATTTTAATGGAGGTAATAGAGGATGTGAAGGAGGGGCGATGGAACCTGCTTTTAAATTCATACAAGAGCACGGAGGTATAGCCACGGAGGAAAGCTACCCATACTTAGCTAAAAGAGATCAGTGTGATCAATCAAAGGTATATATATATAATATATATAAGTACTTAATTTTATCAGTTGATTCATCTGTGGAATATTTACTGATGTAAAGAACGTACATTTTTATAATCTAGTTTGGACATCACTCGGTGACACTTGATGGAATGGAGGAACTTGATGGAACTGCGGAAGCATTACTAAAAGCAGTTGCGCATCAGCCTGTAGCAGGTGCTGTGGATTCTAGTGGCAATGACTTCCAATTTTATAAATCGGTAAAAAAAACCCTAAGTTGCAAAAGAAAACAGAAACAATAACCAAATTAGTCTCGATCTCATTCATTTATTTCATGACGTAAAGGGAGTTTTTACGGGACAATGTGGAACGGATCTGAAACATGCTATAACAGTGGTCGGATATGATGAGACTCCCGAGGGAATGAAGTATTGGATCATGAAAAACTCTTGGACAGACCAGTGGGGAGAAATGGGATACATGCTAGTGCAACGTGACATTCCTGAAAAAGAAGGACGCTGTGGCATAAATAAGGATTGTTCTTTTCCTCTTAAGAACCCTGGTACGCCAAATAAGGATTTATAGAATCAGTCATATTATGAGATCCAGAAATCCGAAATGGCGTATGCATGTAAGATCCCTTAAGACTTATTTTGCTACTTAATCCAATATTTGTTCGGTTCGTAAAGAAAAACTCTAGGTTAAGTATCCATTGATAATACTAGTGCCTATCAAAAGATTTAGAATAATGTATGTGATATCTAGTAGGATGTTCACTCGTTAAATGGTTAATTCAATTTTTGTTTAATACTCGATGGCGTAAATAAACCAAGCCCATAAAGGCCAGAAACCACTTAAGCCCAAATTTGATAATATTTCAAGACTTTACATATTTGTAAGTTTTCGATAATTCCAATACATTTTTGTTTAAGCCAACTAGACACAATGTGAACCTTGCTTCAAATAGGCCGATGAAGGGGTCGAATCTTGATCTAGATCATATTCGGCCTGCCTCATTTATACGATATAACGGGTCAAAAAACACGATCAAGTTGGTTGTGCACATAGGCGGATTTTAATAGGGGCAGGGAAGGTCCCAAAGGTTGTGACAAGTAATATAAATATTACTCTTTCCCTTCAAAAGTTATTGTCTAACTTTTTTATTTTGCTATATTTAAAATAATTCGCCACTCAAAATAAATGTTGAAGAAATGCAATCGTAAGATCTCCTTATTGCACCCTCGTATGCATTGTTTCTTATATCATAAATGAATTATACCATAGTTGTATTTCAAAGAAAAAGTAGATCTTTGAATTAGAAACTTCCTTCAGCCAAAGTTGAACAATCAAACTTTTTTAAGAATGAAAAATGAGAGAAAAACTCAAAATCATACAAACCCGTTCTAACCAAAACTAATCATAACTATAATCACTCCTCCATCAAAATCATCACTAAAATAATTACACTACATGCCTCATATATACAGGCAAAATCATTTCTACCCTACCCTATTCAATTAACTACACCACAATCACACCACAATCTAACAAAAGGAAAGAAAAAAAGAATCAACTCACTAGACCACCAACCCTTAACTAGTATTGGACATCTGGGATTCGAGATTCTCCGCTAAAGTCCCAAGTTCAAACCTTACCAGCAGCAACTTTCAGACAACTTTTTGCTGCCGGCCAATTCGTTCCAGCGCAAACAGCCTTACGTGACCAGGTGAATGAGAGCATTTGCAAAATAGCTCCTAGGTTGGGTCTCAGATCTCATGTTCACAGAAAACAGCTGAACATTCAGGTCCAAGGTTCAAAATGGCCAAAACCAACCTTTCAACATGCAACACTCACATGATGGTTCAAGGTATTATTTACTAATGATCTTGGTTGTTGTTCTTGGTCTAATTTCCTCTTTGGTAAAGGTAAAGATGAAATGGCTTTAGCTGCGACTACTTTCGTAACTAGTAGTTCCCATCTTGCTTCTTCCTTCTTGTTTTTCACTTGTTGCTCTTTTGTTTTGAATCGCCTGCACAAGGGAACTTTGCAAGTCGAATCAGGCAACTCGCAAATACACGAATGCAGTTTGAAGAGCTGCCACATACGTTTACACCGAACACAACCACCACCAACTCTCTTCTTACAGCTAGCGAAATGTCGAATCGAGTGTTGAAGACCTTCACATGTCGAATATTTGCTGCAAGGTGCTATTTTCTTGCTTGGTTTTTGGTCATAAGGTCCTACACTTGTGCAGCCTTCTGTGCAAATATGTTGTAAACAATCCATGGCTTCGCTTAATTGGAAATATAAACTTTGTTCTTGAAGATGCTTCCTAGTACTTTTTCTTCTCTGCACATTTAAATCGAATTTATCCATTAGCAACTATATAAATTAAAATAACCACTATTAATAATCGAGTTACAAAGTTAATTACATTAGAATGTATACATACATCACGAATTTGCTACTAAAAAGCGAATATTCTTTTACTAGCTCATTTTGCGAGTTTATAGACTTGTTTGAATTTGGAAAAGTTCATAAACTCACTTGCATCGAGTTACAAGTTTACCAACTTTCACTTTTGGCTTAGGTTTTGTCAAAAAAATCGCAACGGACTATGAAATGATACTTTTTATAGTTCACGTGTCAAGACGGAACTTTGAAAAAAGTACGTTGCTATTATATGACCACAACTCTTTGTCTTATTTAAGTCCAAGGGATCAACTTGATAAGCTCGTAAGCTAGAAAAATAAGCTTAGTAAAATTTCTAAATTCAAATAACTAAATAAGCCTCTAAGCCACCAAAATAAGCTAATCCACCCCCGCTCACTTAATAATTATGCATACAGTAAACTAATTAAAGTTGGTATTTGTATACGTACCAATTCGATTTCATCGATAAACTTGAGTATCTCAAGTTCAAGAAAGGGATCATTGTTTTGAAGAAACTTCCAGCCTTCAGTTTGTTCAATAGACTTGAATCTATTGGAAATAAGTCTCATGCATTTGAGGTAAAGGTCAGGTGCATCACATAGTCTAGCTAGTTGTACATCAACCACGTTCTCAATTGTCAAACGCTCAATTAAGCCTTTTGTACACCTTGTTTTTAACTCTGGTACCGAGTAAACGTGTGATAGTGCTAGCAAATGTATCCCGAATTCTTCCATTTCTTCTTCGGTGCATCTGTTGCAAGTAGCGAAAATTAGTTACTTAACATTTTTATCACAAGTTACTTAATAATTTGAAACACGGGAATCCCCTAGGCCAGCTCATAAATACAGCTTCTGCCAGTAAAGTTTTTGTCACAAGTTGCAAGTATATGCAATATTTTGAAACTCAGTTCGACCAGGATAGGTGTTGAACCGGTTCTGGTATAAAAACGGGTCAAAACTAACCGGTTTTTTTACTGATTGAAGCCCGGTTTGAATAGCCGGTTTTTATAAACCCGGTCGACAATACCGGACGGGTTTTTTTTTTTCTAAACAAAATTTAGAAATCACATGTTTATTCAAATTTGGATGGCTAAAGTAGTAGTACAAAATAACAAAAATGCCCCAGCAGATTACTTGGGTAATAATTTAATTAATTAATTAATTAATTTGATACGAATTTGAATAAAGGAAAAAACAAAAACCTACTTTTTCTTACATCCGGATCAAAATGCCATAAAATTTCAAAATAAGCCACAAAAATAGCTTACGAAACATAAGTCCGAAACCAAATAAGCGATAAGCCGGCTAGATAAGCCGAAACAAACACGAGTGTTTGGATTAGTTTATTTATGGGCTAATGAGCTTATTGAGATTTAGTAAAGCCGAAAAAGCGCCCATTTTTTCGGCTTATAAAGTGCTTATCACCTTGAGCCTGTGGCTCGTCCATATTCTAATAATAATAAGCAGAAAAAAGAGAGCTTGATTGGCTTTTCCAAATCTCAATAAGCTGATAAGCCCGTAAAATCCGCGGACCCTTTATGTTACTTTGAATAATAACTTGTCAAAAGATGTTACTGACCTGTTAGAATAGATGAAGGTAAGAAAAACCTCAACAGCATCAGACGGAACACCAAGTATCCTGATCATCTTCTCGGACTTCCTAAAAGCCTCATCAATCATGTTTTCCAACACAGGCGAAGCTGCTGCCTGAAATAATATATATTCAAAACAAATTAAACTCAACATTCGTAACATTTCAACGTGTCTTGTTATTCAAGTTTTGGTCTCATATTATTTACCAGAATTTTAGCATTTGCTGGAATCCGGTGACCACTAGATGTTACAATATATACAGATGTTTCGACTTGATCGGATTCATGATCCGGAGGTGTCATTGGCCGTCTACACATATTGTCGGAAAGTATTAGCGACGAAATTTATAAGATTAGCTCTTGTAGAGAAACGGTGCTTTTTGATGTCTAGAACTAAGACATAAGTGAAGGTATTTATAGGCGATGTGTTCCACAAATGTGTGTCTGTTGCACGACCAAAATGTTTTTTTTTTAGCATACGCGCGGTGAATAGCGCGTGAGCCACGCACCGAAGATTTAGGAAAGTGTTGTTTTTTAAGGTTATAAAATTCAAGACGCCTTATTTTATTGGGTATTTTTACTTAATTGGCCCTTTTTAGCTGCTAAAAATAAAGAGTTTTATAATCACATACGCTAGTTTGAAATTCATATGCTATTGATTAGAGTAAATTGCATAAATCGTCTCTAAAGTTTGGCAAAATTGCATGTTTCGTCTCAAACGTTACGAAAGTGTAAGGATCGTCCTTGTGGGAAAACCTTTAGTGCAAGGATCGTCCTTATGAGAATACTTTTGGTGAAACCTTTTGTGCAAGTATCGTCCCTGCAGGGATGATACTTGCACCAAAGGTTTTCCCCACAAGGACGATCTTTGCACTTTCGTAACGTTTTGGACAAAGCATGCAAATTGACCAAAATTTAAGGACGATCGATATATAACGTGTAAAAATATTTTATAAATACCACATATTTTAACACTTATCTTGTAAGGATTTGTTATATCACACGCGCACCCTAAGTCTTTGATTAATTTAACATATATTATAATAAAATTATAACATAAACCAAATTAATCATCCGCTACTTTCCTCCAAAAGCCTCCTAAAAAACTTTTTAACATTTAAGTATGATAGCACTTATAAACCCAATTTTACTTCTTTCTCCCACCTATGTGGGATACATACAATACACAAAATTGTTGATAAAACCGATAAGTTCCAAGAGGGTTCGTTTATTACTAACTGATTTGCACGTCATTGGATAGCTGTATATCTTCAATGATATGTGCAAGTTGTAGTCAACTAGCCATATGCAATGCATTTCTTCATTCATAAGAATTTTGTCTCGTAAAGAATGAACATCCATGTTTGCAGTTTTAAGCCCTCCATTGGGGTTTTGGCATATCCATACCATAATTGACGTATTTTACTATTTTATGCCCTTTGTTTATTTAGATGGGTAGAGTACATGTAACCTGCTAACATTACTATATAACACAATAGGCGACAAATTCACTGTCGTTTTGACAGTGGACCAATTTGCTACAGTATCGGGCTCCTATTTTGGGCCAGCCCGATTTTAGTTTTTTTTTTTTTAATTATTTTGTTTTTGTTTTTTTTTAAATTTGTATGCACAAAGTAGAAAGGAAAAAAAATATTACAAAAGTTTCGATTTATTCATAATAAAAAAATACCCTGGAAACATCTTCGATACCTAATAACTTAAAAAAATCGATATGGTCACAAACGTACACCTGTTAAATAAAAAAAAACCATATAGGCAAAAAAAACACTTTAAACATGAGCCCAACACATAAGATCATATAAAAAAATTAATTTACTAAAATACACATTTGTCGTCAAACTGCCTAATATTCGCATAAAAATGTGGCCCAAAAATCTGCCCAAAGTAAAAAAAAAAAAAACTAGCCCAAAATAACCTGAATCTTGGCCCAAAGTAAATAAAAATACAAAACGGTCCCTACAACTATTTAACTATTTACGATGTTCTTACACAAAAAATCCCGTAAAAAAAATTAACAAAAAAAACCCGTCAAGTTTTTATTGTTCACAACTTTTTTACATTCATCGGCCCAAATAAAAAATATCGGAACCGTCCAAAAAGAAGAAAATATCGGGAAAAAAATTAACCTTCCAACGCAAAAATAAATTCCCGAATCATACAAAAAGAGAAAATATCCGAAAAAGATATCGAACCGTCCCAAAAAAAGAAAATATTCGGGAAAAAATTAACCCGTCCCAACGCAAATTTTTTTTTCCCGAATCGTACAAAAAAAAGAAATATCCGGGAAAAAAATAGCAAAAAAAAACCCAAAAATAGTATAAAATCTGGCCCAAAGTAAAAAAATAAAATAAAACGGACCCTTACCTTTTAACTATTTACGATTTTCTTACACAAAAATTCCCGTAAAAATTTTACAAAACCGTCCCAAAATAAGAAAATATTCGGGAAAAAATTAGCCCGTCCCAACGCAAATTTTTTTTCCCCGAATCATACAATAAAAGAAAATATTAAAAATTAGCCCCGCTATAACACATCGCCCAAAAAAAACCCCCCGAAACGTAAAAAAAATTTATTCGGGAAAAAATTAGCCCCGCCGCAACACGCGTGTTCTTTTACTTGTTATACTCATTTGTGATGCAATACGACACCGTTTTACAATGAAAAAAAAGAGCCCAACAAGAAAAAAATTGAAGCCCAACAACCGTTTTACAATGAAAAAAAAGAGCCCAACAAGAAAAAAATTGAAGCCCAACAACCGTTTTACAATGAAAAAAGGGCCCAACAAGAAAAAAATGAAGCCTAACAAAAAAATATGACTTAGGCCCAAATTGATTAAATAAAAAAACCACATTTACAAAACGTACCCTCAAACTATGCGAGACGTTACGAAAAGCACCTTAAACTTTAAACTATTTACGGCTTTTTTATATAACAAATTTTATTTATCAAATATGTACCGTATATCTACCGATTCATTTATAAAAATAATATATATTTTTGTAAAAAAAAAACTATCAGAACATATCTATAAACTAACTAATAACATTAAAATAAACCACATGGGTTAAAGCAATGCAATTCTATAAAAGTTTGGATTATATAAATAACCCTTTACTTTTTACTGTTTACGCCAATTTTATATAACAAATTTTTTTTGAAAAATATCTAACAGATATCGGGCAACTTCTTTCATAAAAAATATAGCGACGAAAACGGTTCGTGATTACGAACAAAACGAGCTAAATATTAATACGCTTTTGATATATGTATGATTTACTAAAAAATATCGGCGCTCAATATACTTTTAAAAAAATATTTTAAAACACACCCTTAACCTGACTATTAACTTTAAAAACTACCCTACCTTTAAATGAAAGCTAAAATGTAGAACTACAGGTACAATAGAGACTATTTATAGATGAATCTATGAAAGTTTACTTCTTACAAAAATTAACGGAGACAAGAGTACGAAAATAGATATTCAACAAACAAACAAAAATAGCCCCGCCGCAACGCTCGTACATTGTTTTTTCTTTACACAAACTCAGTACGAAATAGCTAGCAAAATATATATTCGACAACCAAAATTAAATAAGTCCGCCGCATCGTGCGGGCAACATTGCCTCTCGCTTTTTACATAATCGATTAAAAAAAGATTCGTTCTATTATGTTTGTTTTTATTATTACTCTTATATACAATTCACAAATGGTCGGTGGCACTGTAGCTGCTACAGTGCTTGCTACAGTGCTACAGTACCGGCCTAAAAATCTAGCCCAAAATCTGGCCCAAAGTAAAAAAAAAAATTACAAAACGGACCCTCAACTTTTAATTGTTTACGACTTTTTTACATAAATTTTTAAAAATAAAATAAAAAAGGCTCCTCAAGTTTCTTTTATTCGCCCCCGCCGCAACGCGCAGGTTAAATTCTAACTCGTTAATAATTATGAGTCACGTGTCAAAATATATATAGCCATGACAGATAGGCTTAACCCTAAACAAATTCTAACCCAATACAAACAATAGGCCGGCCTAACATATAATTTAATCCACTAACAAAAACAAGAGGTTTGTGGTACTGCATCAATCGTGCATTGACCACACGTCGATCACCGGTTTTCACGCGTCGAACGCCACTACACCCATCTTGGTTCACGCGTGGTTGGCCCAATTTGGAGGTGGTTTGGTGGTGATTGGTGGTTCAAACTATCAAACGAAATTTTGGTGATTTTATGTGTTTGTGAGTGATGTGAAGTATGTGAAGTTGTGGCTTAGGTGTTGATTTGATGGGCTTAGCGGTGGAGTGAAAGCTGATGTAACATTAATGCGGCACCCCACCACACCATTACAAGTCGTAGAGAGGCCACCGGTTAGGAGGTGGTTATTTATGATACATGCGTGTCCCTAAATGAACCGGCCTTTATGAAAACTAGCCACAGTCAGCAACACTTGGTGTCCCTAAGTCGTCGTTGATACCTTTTCATGAAGTATAGGCTTTTTAAAATTTTGATGTCCACCCTCGCACACCTAAAATTAAGACACTTATTATTTAGATGGTTGTGATGTACCTCCTTACTTTGAACACCAAAATAATTACCATTACTCTTTCCGTCCCAAATTAATAGTCTACGTTTTCTTTTTAGGATGTTCTAATTTAATTGTTCACTACTAAAAATAGATAGGAAAGTTTGATCAAATTTACTATATTACTCTTAATTAAAATTATTATTACAAACTTTAAAGAAAGAATTTAATTAATTAGCTAGATGGGTAAACTTTCATTCTGTGAAAAAGTAACAAAATAGAAAGCAATAATTAATGGCACTTTTATATTTTTTGAAATTTTTTTGTTCAAAACGGGCTTTGAACACCAAAATTATCAGGCTTTATCCAACAATGACAATGTGTTTAATCACATTATATAATTATAGCTATCTACTTCTGTATAAAATGAGTGAACACAAATGTTGTCTAAGTAATTGTAGAGCTTTTGTTAGAGTTTTTTTTGTTGAGCGAGTCGTCAAAAGTTGTGGTGTTGCATTATGTAACCGTTAAATAATTAAAAAATTAAAGCCTTCAGATGATCAAAAAACTTGAACACAAGAGAAAATGGAGATAGTAAGTGAGATAGAAAAGATAGTTTTCCGGCTTGTTGAAACCCTCAACGCCCAATTTAATAGATAAAAGCCCCATTCACGACTACACTGCATCAAAAGATTACATATGAGGAATAGGGCTGTAGGTAGGGCTGTAAACGAACCGGACGAACGCGAACGGAGGTATGTTCATGTTCGTTTATTTAATTTTAGCCGAACAAATAAACGAACGCGAACGCATAATCGGACCAAAATTGTTGTTCATGTTCGTTTATTTAAATTTGAACTTGTTCATGTTCGTTTATGTGCGTTCATTAATAAGTTAAACGAACGTAAATCGGACATAAATGAGCATGAACGAACATAAATGAACGTAAACGATCATATATAAACGAAAACGGACATATACGAACGTGTAACTAAAGTTGTTATTCTAAACGATCCATATGATCATCTTATATATATAATCATTATCCCAAAATATGATCTTAATATACAGTCATACTACTATATTAGCATCATGAGCACGCATAGTCGATTCTTGCATAAGGAAATCTAAACAACATCATTATCATAGTTAATATTCACGATGACTCATATAGAACGTCTTTCTAAACGTCGTCAAAGAAAGGTTTTTGATTTTGATCTGCCATTGAATGTGATACTAGAGAAGTAGAGAGGGTCACACAAAATTTATCTAAATCTACCCTTAAATGTCAAGTGTAAATAAAATATCTAGCATAAAAAAAGTTATTTACTTGTACTGTGACTATTATTGGCGCCAAAATTCCCGCTCATTAGAAGACCAGTTTCATCTTGTCACTTTCAACTTATCAATTTCAACTTTTTTTTGTCAATTTCAATTTCAACTTTAATGTTTTATATAAGAGAAATTAATAAGGAGTTAGTACTATATTACTTTATGGACCTTAAATACTTGATATATTAATTTATTATTTTCTTTAATATTTGGGATGTTAATCGAACGTAATCGAATGAAATAAACGAACGTAATCAGACGTACATAATCGGACGTTCACGAACGTAAATAAACGAACGAAGTGTTTGTTCACGTTTGTTTATTTAACTAAACGGACCAAAATTCTTGTTCGTGTTCGTTCATTTATTAAATAAACGAATTTCTCGGCGAACGATTTACGAACGGTTCGCTGAACGTTCAGTTCGTTTACAGCCCTAGTTACAAGCATTCTCATACGTGCAACGAACAAGTTACTTGGGGTAAATTACTGAGAATATACTACCGAGCATTATTATTCTAGCAAGATTGTATAATCAACAAAATAAATGAAAACATTGATCGATAGCGCACACCCAAACACCCTCTTAAAGTTCTCTAGCTTTGCGCC
>BQNB010154485.1:0-15510 GCA_026074375.1 Tanacetum coccineum | reverse complement strand
GCCATTTGTCTTAAAAGATGAAAATTCCTAGTCAAACCATGCTACGCAATGACAATAAACAAAAGCCAAGGGCGGTTACTTAATTATGTCGGTATCTATTTACCTAATCCTGTGTTCAGTCATGGTCAGCTCTAAGTCGCGCTATCTAGAGTTACAACACCTGATGGTCTTAAAATCTTAATGATCGAAGATGAAGATAAGGAACTCAATCACTGCACTCGAAACATTGTTTTTAAGGAAGCTTTCAACAATCTGTAGTAAGGCACCAGCAAGCCCTATTAACAAGCTTCAGACAGTATTTTCTTATACAAAATCGTTACTTTCTTCCTAGGCACTACTACCATAGAACTTGGATATTTTAAACTTTCGTACACATTCATACTCATTTGAAAGTCACTAACAACCCAATAAACAAAATCAGATCATCTAATTAGGAACCTAACACATTCATACTCATTTAAAAGTCACTAACAACCCAATAAACAAAATCAGATCATCTAATTAGGAACCTAACCTGTACCATAGCACTTCAACTCCGCTTTATTACACTTTAATAAGACAGAGCATGTATCATCAGCATGCAACATGCTCTACACCCGTCTGAATCCCAGTTTCCTGCACAAAAGATTAACAATCAAAAAAAGAAAAATAGTAAACCCATTGATGTACAAAAGTGCATAACATTTTTAGCGCATGCCAAAACAACCTGGCGGTCATAAGGGTGATGCAAAAGAATACGCATATTGTGCAGGCTCTTCCTAAACATTAAGCTCATGTCTATTGCATCAAAATCATACCCATTTATACACACATGCTATGCTGAATTGAATAAACATTCCAACATAAACATAAACTCAGAAACAAACGAAACACTTGATAATTCTCAACAAAAAAATTAACACAAAATACAAACTGAATGATGCAACACAAACTCAGAAACAAAACGAACACTTAATAGTTTTGAACAACAAATTTAACACAAAATACAGACTGAATGATGCACAATAAATTGTATGCTACATTGATTAAAAATCAAGTCATTCAACTGTTTACCAACATCAAACTCATTAAACAATATCAAACACAGCATGACGTTTTATTTACTTCTTTCGGCCTCTTTGTTAATATCAAACGTATCTTCTTCCAACATAAACACAAACTCAAAATCAAACCAAACACTTGATAATTCTGAACAACAAAATTAACACAAAATACAAACTGAATGATGCAACACAACCTCAGAAACAAACCAAACACTTGATAGTTTTGAACAACAAATTTATCACAAAATACAAACTGAATGATGCACAATAAATTGTATCAGAACGCTGAATTACTTTACTTCACAACATAACAAAGGGGTGTTTCGCTAAACCACTGCCACCCACTACTCCTTTTGTGGAAAACAATACAACCACCAAATTCAACTGACTAACCTAAATAACACAATCATGACCATTAACACAACCATAAACAAAAGAATCATTCAGATAGAAAAAGTGAAACTCATAAATTCTTAATAATAACTTTTCATTCATAGATTTCAAGGTAACATCCAAAGTTCAACCACAACTTAGATATGAAACCTAAAAACTAGACTTAACATCAGCATAACAGAACATAATTAAACCCTAAAAACAAGACCCAAAAGACCATAAACTAAAACATTCACCAAAAGAACAAAAGCCACCAGAAACCAGAACAAAAGACTTCCATCCACTTCCCTAGCCAGAATTGTTTGCAGCATCAACCTGTGCCTCTTTATCTTCAATCTCCTTCATCACCTGAGCAATCAACTCATTCAACGCCAATCTCTTAGCATCCTCATTGCGCCTATCCTCTCTAAGAGACATCAAAGTATCAAACAATTCCCCCTGATCCTCCATTCCTTCCAGCTCAGCAATCATAATTGTTAGCCTCAATTTATTGAGTCGAACAAGGAAGCTCGGTCACTCTACGATGGAGCTTCGGTCTCTAATTAGTTAACGGGATGAAATTTACTCAACTGTTGATGCATGCAACACAGCAAAGGAGATGTGGACAGCCATTGAAAGGCTACAACAAGGGGAATCGCTGAACGTACAAGATGTAAAGACCAATCTATTCTGGGAATTTGGGAAATTTACTTCTCGAGATGGAGAATCCATGATCTTATTTACTCCCACTACTCCCCCCCTCTTTACAAAACCAGATAAAATGAGTTGACAAGGAGACAACTTGCAGGAGTTTTCACCAAGCAAGTGAATGTTTTTTTTTTTTTTTTTTTTTTTTTTTTTTTTTTGTTTTTTTTTTTTTTTTTTTTTTTTTTTTTTTTTTTTTTTTTTTTTTTTTTTTTTATTTTTTTTTTTTTTTTTTTTTTTTTTTTTTTTTTTTTTTTTTTTTTTTTTTTTTTTTTTTTTTTTTTTGTTTTTTTTTTTTTTTTTTTTATTTTTTTTTTTTTTGTTTTTTTTTTTTTTTTTATTTTTTTTTATTTTTTTTGTTTTTTTTTTTTTTTTTTTTTTTTTTTTTTTTTTTTTTTTTTTTTTTTTTATTTTTTTTTTTTTTTTTTTTTTTTTTTTCAATTTCTTCAACAACTTCAACCAGAATGGTCAAGATTTGTGACGGTGGTCAAGCAGAGACAGGAAATAGACACAGTCTCATATCACAAGCTGTTTGACGTTCTGAAGCAGTTTCAAAACGAAGTTAATGATATCCGTTCTGAGAGATTAGCCAGAAGTGCAAATCCATTAGCACTTCTTGCGGCTGCTCAACCAAAATCCCAGATAACTACTATCAGGCACCAAAACCTCAAAGATCGAATGCACCAACTACAGGCAATCTCTTCCACACACCAGACGTCTACCGACACAAATAAAGGCAAAGAGATCGCCAAACCAGTTACTCCTCAATCTGAGTCCGTTTCTGAGGAAGACAGTGATCCAGAACAAGCTCGGAGGGATAAGGATATGCAAAAGAACTTGGCACTCCTTGCTAAGTATTTTAAGAAGCTGTACAAACCTACCAACAACAACCTTAGAACTTCTTCAAACTCCACAAACAAGACTGAAGATACCACACCAAGGTATAACAATGACAATCAGTCAAGCAGTTGGAAATCAGAGGACAGTGCAGTTGCTAGGGAGCCTAGGGAAACAGATAGTCAGTCCCGTAAGTGCAAAAGACTTGGGATACATGCTTTAAAACTGCAAGGGATTTGACAAACCTATGCATCATAGAATGCAGGAAGCCAAAGCGGGTTAAAGACTACGCGTATCACAAGGAAAGATAAGATGTGCAAACAAGCTGAACAAGGTGTTCCACTTCAAGCTGAGCAAGCTGAATGGCAGAAACGACGGATGAGAATTGATGAACAAGAATTGGAAGCACATTACAGTTACATGGCAAAGATTCAGGAGGTCTCACCTGCGGAATCAAGTTCTACTGATACCGTCCATTGGAACAGGTACAAAACCATGATAAAATGATGTGTTTTGCCAATGTGAGATGAACATTCTGAGCAACCCTTGAATCCAGTTATGACACATATGTTTGGAGAAGGATGATAGCAAATGTCGTTCCTCTGATTCATACAAATAATTACAAATGATAATCAGGTTGATCAAAATGCGGCTGAATGTGTTGATGAGCGTGCTGCGCTTGCTAATTTGACTCTTGATACAGAGGAAAACAAAACGGTTTTAAAGCAATTAAAGAAAGCAAACGCATCATTAACTCAAGAACTGAAGGAGTGCAAAACTAACCTTGATGAGACTAGTAGGGCTTTGGGGGAGGCTACTAGCAGTCGGGATAGTTCTCTGATTGCACTTCAGACCAAACAGACTGAGCTTGAGAAGTACACGGCCCTTAATGACCTAACGAGTGATTATAAAATACTTCAAACAAAGTTAAATGAAACTCTAGGACTATTAGCTCTTAAAGACATTGACATAAAAGAGGGTTTAAAAACTAAAACCTATGAAATTTCAGTGTCAATCAGAAACAACAGATGAGCTAAGTCAAAAAGAGTCTGTTCAATAGTGTCACAATTTTGAAGGTCAACTCAAAGAGAAAAGTAAGGTTATTTCGGATTTAAAGGTTAAGGAAGGAAAAGACATTGACACGATGATTGAAATGGACAAACAAATAAAGTTTTTAAATGAAATTCTTTATAAACGCAATCAGTCAATTCAGACCATTCACATGTTAGCACCCAAATGCGCAACAGTATCATGGAAGGTGATCAACCTTTGCTAATCCAAAGTACCTCAAGAAAAGCTCTATCTGATAAGCCCTGTTTTGTATGAGTATCCCATATGTGATACTTCTAATGATCCTCGCAAGGAACAGATTTCCCCTGATGGGGAAGAGATAGCGACTCTTGCAAAAGAGAGAAAATAAAAATTGGATATAAAGACACGAGTGAAACCAAAATAATTAAACATATCGAAAACATCTTTTTGAAACTTTCAAACCACCATCCAGAAACCTATCTTATCAAGTTGAACGCGCTAAAGAGTATAGTAAGACAATGTGGAAGAAAAACCGTTTGTTTAGGACAAAACCAAACATTGCTAAAAACGTTGGCTTTCTACCCATGACTAAATCCAATAGTAAAATTAAGACTAACTTTATAACGAAATGAACAAACAACTCAATCATTTTAGTACTATTTGTCAACAAACTTGGTCTAATCAACTAGTAAGTGCATTTTACCCTAACGCCAACTGCTAAGATATGGAAGATTTGTATCAAAATCTTATTAATGGCCTCTTTCAGACAAAACAATACTAGACAGTCAATTGAGTTTTATTGCATGAACAAAAAGAGAAATGAATTACGATTTGGAGTACGTTAATACCCTTGAAAAGGAGCTTGATGAACTTGAATCAGAAAAGGCTAATTTTTTGTCAAACATATATATCCGGCTTACTTCTCGAAGATTGTGTGTCTAAAGATGTACATGTCATATTTGGCATTCTATGTCTCATTTAAATGCTAATACTGAATTACAATGCATGTATCTTCATAAAGTCAAAGAATGTGAATGTCTTGCACTAAAGCTTTCGAAACGAACTGAATCTGTTAACAAAGAGTTCAAAAGTAATTCTGTTTAAAAAGTTTTCTAAACTTGAAATCACTCGATTTCCTCTGAACTTTCTTTACAACATTGTAAAGAACAGATGAAAAACAACCCCATTTGCAAAGATAATGCTTCCAAATGTTTTTCGAAAAGAACTGAACCATATCATGAAATACAAGAATTGAAAGCTCAAATGCATAGACAAAACATGGAGATAAATGGGATTAAAGAAACTCATTCGGTAACAAAAGGAAAGTCTGTGGAAACTCAGTTTTGATAAACCCATCTATGTTGTTCCGACAACCCAAATGCACAACGGATTCCAAAACATACATTTTAGGAAAACCAGACTCCTTTTTTTTCAAAATCCTCCTGAAATGAAAGTTTTCAAACGAATTAGTCGGTTTAATAAAACAAATGCGTCGGATGGTTTATTTAAACCATCACTCCAACAGAGTTTTGCCTCAGAATAGAAAACCAAGCGGTTCGAAACACAAATGTGCTTTAAACCAGAAGGTTTATGAATTGCCTCCCACCACAACACAAAATAGAACACCACAGTTTGCCTCATGCTTCTAGAATACTAATTCCTCACACGTCTAAATCTTCAGGATTAAATTCCCATTACTAGTGTTAGTCAGACACAGCTTAAGAGCTATCAAGTGAAAGATAAGGTCGTGCCAAACATTAGTCAAGTGAAGTTTACAAAGAAGGAAGTAGAAGACAACCATAGGATTTCTAGTATTTCTAAGAAAACAAAGTCTGTAACTGCGTGTAATGACAGTTTAAACTCAAGAACTTCGAATGTAAATGCTGTTTGTGCTGATTGTGGAAAATGTGTGTTTAATTCAGATCATGATGCTTGTGTTTCTAGATACTTGAAAGACGTGAATGCTAGAACTAAGAAGCCTAAGGTAGTGCCTATTAGTGCTAGTAAACCCAAGAGAAAAGCGAACAAATCTGTTGCAACACCCCATAAGAAAACAGTTGCACCAGATACCACTATTCAAAAGTCCAAGAGTTAACTTTAACGGAGTTATGCGAATACAAATCACAGGAATGACATGGTGGATAGTCTAAGAAGATGTTCCAATCAAGTTATACATGGACACAAAAGCCACTTAGGACCAAAAAGATATGGATGCCTAAGGTTAGGAAAGATGATGAATCAACAAGTGTTAGTCCCACTATAGACATTGTCTCTAGGATAACTAATATCTTGAAGATATCAAACTCAAGTATCCAATTTGTCCAATTTCCATCTCCTCTAATTTCTCCTGCAGATTGTACAACTCATCCTATTTCATGTTGACACTCTGGATGCACAAAGCAAATGACGGGCAATCAAAGACTTTTTGTGTAATTTTGTGGAGAAATTTCTTTCTGGGTAACTGTTCGTTTTGGAAATGATCCCAGTTTGCTCCTATTCTGGTATGGGAGCTTATTCAAGAAAGTGATTGAACAAACGTTTTATTAACGCGAAGGCCTCAATCACAATCTTTATCTTTTCTCGGTTGGGTCAGATTTCTGTGATGCGATTTTGAGGTTGCTTTCCCCCAGGAAATCTTACAATGTTTTTGTGAGAAGATCTTCATGGAAACGATTTACTAAATGAGTTCGTGGATCTGATCTCTACAACAATATCTCTCAAGAAAATAAACTTCCATCAACTCTAATCTGTGTTTCATGGCTAAAGCATCAACCAACTCAAGCATGGTAATGGCATCGAATAGCTTCTCATCTGAACTTCGATTACATCACCTTCCTCTCAAGAGAAAGAAGTTGTGACAGGCTTACCCAAGTTTGAAATATGTCAGGGATCACTTGTTCGCTTGTGAAATGAGTAAGCAAAAAGAAGTTTCATTTAAGACAAAAGCAGTTCCTAGTTCCAAAGAAAGCTAAATTTGCTTCACATGGACTTGTCTCGGTGGTCCAAGCGCTTTGACAAGCATAAATGGTGGAAGAAGTATATTCTGTGATTGTTGATGACTATTCAAGATACACTTAGACTCATTTTCTGAGATCCAAGGATGAAACACCGAAAGTTCTCAAAGACCTTTCCAATCACGAAGAATTCAACGCAATCTTCAAGCTCAAGTTAATATTGTTTCGTACTGACAGAGGCACGAAATTCTTGAACAAGAGCACTCCATGCCTATTATTCAAAGAAGAAGGCATTGAACATCAAACAACCCTCCTCGAACACCTGAACAGAAACGGCGTTGTCGAAAGACGGCAAAACCGTACTCCTTGTTAGGCTGCTCGAAGCACGATGCTTTTCAGCTTCTAAGCTTCCATTATCATTTTGTCTGAAGCAGTTTACATACCGCATGCTATACTCAGAACAGATCATCATCATATCCACTCATGGTAAAGACGGCGAATCACAATCATAAATGACAGGAGAAACCTTTCAATAAAAACATCTTCACATCTTTGGTTGCACTTGCTACATAACTAAGAGATGGGGGAAAAAAAAAAAAAAATTCTAGATAAGATGAAAGAAAAAGGGGATTCCATGTGTCATGGTGGATATTCTACTCAGTCGAAGGGGGATATCGTGATTACAACTATAGAACAACTCTTAATAAGTTGAAGTCCATTCATATCAAGTTTGATGAAATCAAAGAAATGATGTCTGATCACAACAGTTCAGACCTCGCAAATCACAATCGACAAGAGATTTTTGTTGAAATGTCCTCTTTAGGCCTTCGTTCCTCAAGGTCAAAAGGGTCAAAAATAAAGACAACTCTGACCCCAAAGGTGCCCCCAAGACAAAAATGTTGTTCCCTTCAGCAGAAAAACGATCGTCAATCAGGGTTAGAATTTCTCTTCAGTTCCTTTACTTGAAGAATAAATACATCCAAACACAGAAAAATACGATCAAGCTGAGGAGAAACAACAATGATTAAGCACCGAATGCATCGTTTCAAGAAGATGAATTTATCAATCCTTTTTGTACACGGGTACAAGAAATTGGTGAGTCTTCCTCACGCAACATTGATAATACCGATGTGCATTCATTTCAACCACAAAGTCATGATTACCGATGGACCAAAGATCATCCATTAGAACAAGTTCGTGGAAATCCAACCATGCCAGTTCAAACAAGACGACAGCTTGCCACAGATCCTGAAATGTGTATGTATTCGCTATCCGGACGGTGAGTATAGTTGAACCGAAGAACATTAAGGAGGCAATAGGCTGATCCTGGCATGGATAGAAGCAATGCAAGATGAACTCCTCATCATTTCGACTGACTAAAAAGTCTGGGAACTATGACCAAACCATTTGGAAGATGATTAATAAAGCGTAAAGTGGTTATAGTAAGAAACAAGAAGGATGAAGATCAGACTGTAATTCGCAACAAAGCACGACTTGTAGCTAAAGGTTATGCTCAGAAGAGGGTATTGATTTTGAAGAATCATTTGCTCCAGTTGCTCGCTTGGAAGCAGTTTCGGATTTTGTTGTTGCCCACACGCACACAAGTCTTTTCCACTCTATCAGATGGAACGTGAAAACGGGCATTGTTTAATGGTCCCACTGAAGGAGGAGTTTTTGTTTTCTCAGGCCAAAGGGTTCCTTGATCCAGATCATACCTGAAAAAGACTACGCTTCTCTAAGGAAAGCTTTGTATGGATTAAAGCAAGCTCCAAGAGCCTGGTACGATGAACTATCAAACTTCCTGATGTCCAAAGGCTTTACTAAAGGTACAATTGACCCAACTTTATTCAAGATAAAATACGGGGAGGATATTCTACTTGTGCAGATTTACGTTGATGACATAATTTTTGGATCGACAAATCCTAAATATTCAAAACGATTTGAAAAATTAATGCACAGTAGATTTGAAATGTCCTTAATGGGGGAGATGAAGTTCTTTTTAGGACTACAGATCCACCAGTCCCCAAAAGGTATTTTTATCAATCAGGCCAAGTACGCTTTAGAAATTCTGAAAAAGCATAATATGGACAACTGTCACTCCATTGGTACACCATTGGCTACTAAACCCAAACTAGATGTAGATTTGAGTGGAGAACCCGTAGACCAATCTGATTATCATAGTAAAATCGGGTCACTCATGTACTTGACATCTAGTAGACCAGACTTAGTGCAAGCAGTATGCTATTGTGCACGTTATCAAGCACGACCAACTCAAAAGCACCTCAAGGAGGTTAAAAGAATCTTTAAATACCTAAAGGGTACCATTAACATGGGACTCTGGTATCCAAAGGATTCTGGCTTTGAACTAACAGCATTTTCACGGTTGAATCATGCCGATGCCTTGAACTCTGTATCGGAAAAGCACTTCAGGAGGATACATTCCATGGTGATAAACTAGTAAAGCTGGGATGTCAAAGAACAAAACTTTGCACTGCAATGTTTCAAGCGAGGCAGAGTACGTGGCGTTATCTGAAAGTTTGTGCTCAATAATTGTGGATAGAGGACACAGTCTGCAAGATTATGGCTTTCAACTACAACACTATACCGTGTAAAAAAATGCGACTAACTTCAGTCAGCCATAAGCAATCTCAATGCAACCCCGACAACATTCACAGACAAAGCACACATCCATACTACTCGTTACCACTTCATAAAGGAACAGGTTGAACATGGTATAATTGAATTGTACTTTGTCAGAACTGAATACCAAATTTAGGCTGAATGTTTACGAAAGCCCTTCCTGAGGATCGGTTTTAAGTTAATCTATGTCAGAAGGATTGATTGTATTAGAATGTTTGACTAAACCAGCAAAACTGAGGTTCTGACAAATGTAGAAATGCTTGACATCATCATCAAACCATCTACCAATGTACATATTTTTGAGAAAAGAAAATTACAAAAATATAAAAAAATTCAAAAGAAAATACAACAATCAGAAAAACCAGAAAATTTCCAAAAAGAATCTCGCGACATTCTCTTGGAATCGATAACATTTACGTGCCTAGAAATGTCGATTAACATTGACAACGGGTGTGTAAAAGAAGTTTCGAGCGACGAGTTGCAAATAGGTTTCAAAACATGTCAATTTTTCTAATTTTCTAAATAGGCTTATGTTCAAATATCAGTACATAACCCAGACTTTTTCAAATAAAGGAAGGGTTTATAACTTATCCCTCCGCCAACGAGAAAACAACGTTTCTTCACACGGTCCTTGAGCTTTCTACAAGACCATGTGCAAAATCTTTAGCTCAAGAAAAGGATAGTTGGTACTCTCAGTGTCGCTTACCCCTTAGCGTTAGAAGGAGAAGTCCCTCTAAACATTTTGGTTTTTCAAAAAAAGTTGAACAAAATTTTTTCAAGAATTTGACTCGGATGACAAATTCAAAATCTTTCAAAATTGGTTGTTCAACACTCCATACGCCTCACAATGTTTTCAAAATACACACATTTTTTAATTGGTCCTATTCTTGATGGGGAGTTTTTTCCGAAAAACAAACGAGTTTTAATGTTCTTGGATACTCAAACAATGTACCATTCTTATGTATTCCAAAACATTATCAAAATGTTTCCCAAACCATTCATGGCTGATAATATGTTCTCCGCACAGATTTTTCAAGTCATATTTAAACACAAGGTATTTCCAAAACTAAGTGTTTATTATATAAGGGGAGAAAATGTAATTAAAATAAGACTAATCGACTCAATGTGCTGAGAACAGAATTAAAAGGATTTTTATGGGTTCCGATCATATACCCAACAACATCTTTAATTTCAACTACGCTACAGAAGTAATAAGGTGGTTAGGTTAAGAATCATCCTATGATCCAACCAAACCGGAGGATTCCTACCCAAGGGAATAATCGCAAAGTTAGAAAAATGCATCCTTATGTGATGATTGATAGATGTATGTTAAATGGGAATAAGGCGACTAAGATTGAGGCAGCACTGGAACAATCACGCAAACAAGGTGTTAGTTAATGTACGTCCTGGTAAGCCCATTTGAAGGCGTTGAAGAATGAAAAGAAATGTGATGGATAAATTGGGTCAAAAGAAGAAGCCCTCCACACAACTTTAAAGGCATAAACCACCTGTCAATACATATGCTGTCAGAAACACAAGTTGATTGCTGCACAATTGAAAAACGACAAATCATGGACCCAGTGAAGCATATTGGCAAACAACCCTTACCATCCCTAGCCATATATATATTTTCGGAGTTTCTCTCAACATGATAACTTGTACTCTAATCGGACGTTGTCACGGAGATACACAAGTTATCTATTAACATCTCACTCCGAGATTGTGATAGTGGAATAGTGGCAATATGCTCCAGCCTCCGATTACTAAAACTAAAATGCACTAATCGAGTCTAGAGCCAAGAGATAAATCTAAATCTCGTTAGGACACATTCCATTTCAAACACTTGTTGAACATCATCAAGTTCACAAGCTGTTTATCAAGAGTCCAACGGCAATATCATTGTGATATTATGGCCAGTACATTCGAAGTGAAACTCTTAGTATTCACAATGACGAATGGAAATCCTTCCAGGTGTCATCATCAGAACGCACTGCGGTAGGTGACTTGCGAGATTCTATATGAATCAAACTTGTGACAACTGATATCATTTGGTCCAGTAAATGAATTGACGGTTGATGAATTTTATGATAAAAACATGACACTCTCGAAGTGTTACAAAACACTTTAAACGAGTGACACGTCGATTGATTTCAAATCAATTTTCTTCGTTATCACTACGAAACCTGCAGGTCAAACGGTGGTAACGGCATACCTCACTCCCATACAAATTAGCTCAATCTACGACCAAATACTATCTAGAAGGCTCAAGATTTAAAGCCAAAGACTGTCCGCTAACCGTGATTTAAAAGCATTCAAGAATAATGCAAAATTATGAGCATGGTGGTCAAAAACTAAAATATAGCAAAAGGCAAAGACGATAAAGAATGACCAATGACAAAGGCACAAAGTCAAGATCGCAAATGCATGAAAGAACAAGCCTATAACAGAATAACAAAGACAAAGACCAAGAACACTCGAGCTTAAACGACAAAAGCCATCTCACTGATCTCTTGAAGGAGTGGTCAATCAATGAACACACTTCGGGGTAGGATTGTTAGAACCTCAATTTTATTGTAGTCAATAAAGGAGAGCTCGTTCCCGTGTTTCAAGACCCTCAACTCGGTGGAGATTGTTAGCCTCAATTTATTGAGTAGAACAAGGAAGTTCGGTCACTCTACGATGAGCTTCGGTCCTTTAACTTAGTTTATTGTTGTAATAGAATATATCGAGAATCGGCTCGATAGTTAATCTAATATTGTATATGTTTCGGGTTTAAACCCAAGCAAAACCCTAGCCCGGGTCCTAGTTAAAATCTCGCGCGTCACATTAAATTGTAGTGTATATAAATAGTTTAGATATTTTTCTAAAAATATCTAAATATATATAGATATTTCTTTTAAGAAAATATCTAGTTTTTCATAACAAAAATTTTTTCTCTCATCATCTCTTTCTCTAAATCTTTTCTACTCTCTTTCTCTTTTCTTATTTCGATTTGTGTTTGTGTGTTATGAAGTGAAGTGGTAAATCGGGGAAGCCTACAAGTTCCGATTTATGATGTTATGATAGTTATATGAAGTTGGAAGTATTAATCGGGTTCCTACATTTTCTTATACAAAATCGTTACTTTCTTCCTAGGCACTACTACCATAGAACTTGGATATTTTAAACTTATTTCATACACATTCGTACTCATTTGAAAGTCACTAACAACCCAAAAAACAAAATTAGATCATCTAATTAGGAACCTAACCTGTACCATAGCACTTGAACTCCGCTTTATTACACTTTAATAAGACAACGCGGGTATCATCAGCATGCAACATGTTGTATACCCGTCTGAATCCCATTTTGCTGCACCAAAAATTAACAATCAAAATAAAGATAAATCTTAAACCCATTGATGTATAGAAATGCATAACATTTTAGCGCATACACGAACAACCTGGCGGTCATAAGGGTGATGCAAAAGAATAAGCCTATGCAGATTGTGCAGGCTCTTCCTAAATGAACAACAAATTTAACATAAAATACAGACTGAATGATGCACAATACATTGTACGCTGCATTGACTAAAAATCATGTCATTCAACTGTTTACCAACATCAAACATATCTTCTTCCAACATAAACACAAACTAAAAAACAAGCCAAACACTAGATAATTCTGAACAACAAAATTAAAACAAAATACAAACTCAATGATGCAACACAACCTCAGAAACAAACCAAACACTTGATAGTTTTGAACAACAAATTTATCACAAAATTCAAACTAAATGCTGCACAATAAATTGTATCGGAAAGCTGAGTTACTTTACTTCACAACCTAACAAAGGGGTGTTTCGCTAAATGACTGCCACCCAATACTCCTTTTGTGGAAAACAATACAACCAACACATTCAACTGACTAACCTAAACAACAAAATCATGAATCATTAACACAACCATAAACAAAAGAATCATTCAGATAGAAAAAGAGAAATTCATATATTCTTAATAATAACTTTTCATTCATAGATTTCAAGGTAACATCCAAAGTTCAACCACAACTTAGATATGAAACCTAAAAACTACACTTAACACCAGCATAACAGAACATAATTAAACCCTAAAAACAAGACCTAAAAGACCATAAACTAAAACATTCACAAAAAGAACAAAATCCACCAGTCACCAGAACAAAAGAATTCCATCCACTTCCCTACCCAGAATCGTTTGCAGCATCCACCTGTGCCTCTTTATCTTCAATCTCCTTCATCACCTGAGCAATCAACTCATTCAAAGCCAACATCTTAGCATTCTCATTGCGCCTATCCTCTCTAAGAGACATCAAAGTATCAAACAATTCCCCCTGATCCTCCATTCCTTCCAGCTCAGCAATCAATGCATTCAGTTGACCAATCAAAGTCTCACTAATTAACACTTCATTGCGCATTCGATTAGCGAAACGGCGAAATTCAACAATTTGTTGGGCATTGAAAAAAGTCAAAGCATTTGACACAGAAGACGCACCACTGAATTCCAACAACTCATCCACCACACGCCTAGCAATAACATTGGATGGGCCAGGAGCTGCCATTGTTAAAAAAAGTAGGTATGAGAGAAAAAGTTATAAGGGATATCAAAAGTGAGAGGTATTGATGAAATGGAGAAGAATAGGAGTATATAAAGGGCAACATATGGCGGAGAAAAGAGTAATAATCTACCATCATTACAATGGCAACTCAGGCGGCGTAACAGACAAACGCTCTTAATATGACGGTCAACTTACCAACAAGAAAAGATATAACTCTCAATTTCTATACTTGCACAAACTAAAACCTTCAATTTACAAAAATAACAAACTAAACACTCACAATCTATAAAAGGCACAAACTAAACCCCTTAAATTTGTGGAAACACACAAACTAAACCCCTTGCAATCTTCTTTTAACTAAAAAACAACATTAAATAAAACCATACGTTACATTCTCGAACAAACAACATAACAAACGCTTTTAAACGACACAAGACCTAGACAATGAGAACAAATGGAGACAATCACGTACAAAGTAACACGATACTTCAAAAATTGTTAAAAATAAATAAATTCAATAACTTCATCAACACCACGCATGTGAATCACATACGTAACGAGTCATTTCACAAACCTAATACTACAACACATTTGCACACAACTACTGCATCCAAACCGTGTGCAACACACGGGTCTAAAAGCCTCGTAATGATTAATAATCTTACCCTTCCAACAGAATTTGCAATTATATCCATTCTATGATGCCCCACAGAAAAGTTAACATCCTGCATACCTTAAACTACTTATTCACTCATCATCATGGTTACAAATATGTTATGCTATTGATATGGTGCATTGGAGTTATTTTTCGAGTATATTAGACATTTAACTATAGACACTTGTGTTGAACAACCTATCCTACTATTTACGTTTGTATATAATTTGAGCTTATGTGAGGGTGCAGAAATGGGGACACATATGCTAGAGAATATTTTGCATAGTTTTGTTGTCTACCGTTTTGCAAACGGACATCAGTACGAGGGTGCTTGGCATGAAGGAAGAAGACAAGGTTATGGTATGTATACTTTTAGAAACGTATACATTCAATTGGGCTACTGGGATAACAGGTTTCTCACTATTTCCACTTCTCAAGATACTTCACAAGCTGGATCATCATCTACTACCATTTCTCATGCCAAAGTCCTTAAAGCAGTCTAGTCCGAGTAATAACAGTTCTCACTGGGACCCATTAAAAACGCTTCTCTATTCTCTCAAAGCAAAACAGTTATGTGAGAATGATTTGTTTATTCAGGAAGCAAGGCGTATAGCTGAGAAAGCAGTTGCTGTAGCTGACACGGATGAGAGGGTGAACAGAGCAGTGACTGCAGCTAACCGCGCGGCTAATGCAGCAA
>BQNB010154484.1:0-14204 GCA_026074375.1 Tanacetum coccineum | reverse complement strand
GGTATAAGCAGTTAATGAGCAATATCAAACACTCTCTTACTGAATCTGACAATTTGTGATGCCATATGGCGCAAACCAGCAAAAGGCATCATTTTACCTACAAAATGGAAAGTTGCAGCAGAACCATTGGTACCGAACAAGGTTGTGGTCAAAATGGAGGCTCAAGTAAATGCATGTTGGTTGCCGTAATCTGTTTTGAACAAGACGCATATTCAGTTACATTTCATGCCTAATTCCCTAAGGTCAAGCAATTTTCATGCCTTATTCTTTAAGGTCAGACAATTTTTGAGTTTACTCTTTTGTTTATGTATGCAAAGTTTCAGGATCAGCTCAAGTATGTAAACTATTACTTTGGATGCATGTATAATATGGGAAAAAGGACACATTCAGGAGGTAAAATTGGAACTATATGTAGCTATGTGCAATACCAAGCTGGACATGACATAAAGGATACTTTATTACACCCTTATCTTTTTAAGTTTATGAAACAATAAAAACCAAGAAATCTGTAAACTTGATATAAAGTTATGAATGTGTTGTATACATGTTACAAAAAGAACCATAATATTAGCTTAAAATTCTTATGATTTAAAGACTTTATACACAATGTGTGATCATTTGGTCTGATTACCTCGCTTTGATACGTAACATGAACTTATTTTGAATATCAACATTATATTCTTTTCACGTTATTCTATCAAATATCTTAGATCTTTTATTCTTTGAATAATTTTTGAAGCTAGCCGCCCATGAGGCGGGCCTTGAGTCTAGTAAAATATAAGTCATAGTCGTTTGTCTACTTTGCTAGACAATTTTGATTGGGCCACTTATTTAAAATAATTAACACGATCATTTAATTTCTCATGAACCTTCGTTGTATATATATAAAATTGACCGAAGAAAAATGGAGGCCCTTCAAATTAAGGGGCCCTATGCCACCGCTCTGGTTGCACCCCTTGACAGAAGGCCATGGTGATGACAACGATGATTGGTGGTGGTTGTAGTGGTCAGTGGACTTGAAATGTAAAATTTAACGGACGATCGTTAAATATTTAACGCAAATACCCAAATTGACCAAAAAAATAAGTTGGGTGCCTTTTTATGCAAGAAAAAAAGTGCGATAACTTGATTGGAAATTACTTTTAAGTTGAGTAACTTTTTGTGCCATTTACCCACAAATTGAAAGGGAACAACACCGCGTCGTATATTTGTCCTAACAGTAAGTATATCGATTAGCTGATTTCCAAATTACACATCATGCGTCCCTATGTTTGACACTGTGATCAAGTTTAGGCAAACTAAAATCAGAGAATGAACTAAACTTTGCCAACAAAGGAGTAATTCATAAATTTTGAGTATAAGTTTTGACATCAAATAAACGAGTGATCATGAGTGCCAAGAAGACATGTACTTCATTAGAAACTAGCATGTAATGCATAAGTATATACGTAGATGACCTATAAATTTGTTTCAATATATAAATTGATGTAGTTTTTCTTCATATTTATTACTAGCCTCAAGACCCGCCCGATGGACGGTTAGTTTTAAAAATTGTTAAATATATATAAAAGAAGTAGGAGAATGTTAATAAAAATAATGTTAAATGATATAATATTACAAACCAAAAAGTTAAGGTAATATGTCATTTGCAAAACATCCGCAAAGAAACTAAATAACAATCTTTGTTTAAAGACAACGCTTGATGTATAATTGCAAATGTTGTTATCTTTGTGGCAGCATAACATGTTTAAAAACTTTTTGCTCTTTACCCTCGATAAGGCTACATAGAGTTGTCCTCAAGAAAAGCATCACCTACCAGTAAAATATAATAAAACATAGTGTAAGAAACAAAACAAAAAAACATACCAACTTGTTTCATTTGGAAAAAATAAGGACAACAAACCAACATGGTGTTTAGGATTGCTTAATGTGCTATCATGTTATGAAACAATAGACTGTTTATATATTGCTAATATGATTGCTTGAGATTGAAATAAAAGGATTTGAGTTGCTTATTCCATAAGAAATAAAAAGCCCAATAACCAATCCCAAACACGCTTTAATTCCTATACTTTGTTAAATTAAGAGTCATTTTACATAAAAATCCTTGAAAAATAAAAATGTCAAACATTAAAGCACACGACTATTAATCACAACTCTAAAGATCTGAATCACATCAAACCAACACTTTCAAAACGTCAAACACCCACAATACTCCCACTTTACATAAACAACCCCACTTTTTAACTAGTATGCATTACTTGAATGCAAAATCACCATGGGATTCACTGCAAACTGAAAACATTATATTTCACTCTGTAATGCTCATGGTCTTTAGCAATAATAGCGAAACCTAAATCAAATAGAAGTTATACCAGAGGTTGAATAACTCAATAACCATTCAGATTGTATCTGACCTTTGATTTAGGAGGTCAATACGAACACCCTGTCAACAATGATTGTGGATGGTTTCTCTTCATTGATAATAATCACCAGCACCAGCTAACTCTTGTATCTACATATTAAGAACTTATGTCATTCATTTATCGACAAAGTTGCTTACCTATCATCTTAATTTCTCAAGTTCCAAATATAAAAAAAAACATCTTGACATGATCAAAACGAGTTATGTTGACTTGATCAAAAGACATTAAATGTACTGCAATGCAAGAAAACCTTCTAATTTGCTTTAATTTAAATAAAAAAGTTTCAAGCTTTATATTAACGATATAGTATTCTACACATATATAAACACAGTTTCCAAACAGAAGGGTAAATCCACGAAGAAACTAACCTTATCTTGAAGTGCCATTTCTTCTTGAAGTGCCATTTATGCATGGACTAATCATTGCAACAAAAATGTAATTAGACGATCCCAAAGGTTTTCGTCCCGTTAATTTATCTTGTAAATTAATTAAACCCAATGCACCTAATTCGAATCTAATTCCAAAGGTGGGAATTAGATTAGACCACTTACTTGTTTCTCATTTGTTTATGATACATGTCGATAATATCTTCTCCTTCATTACTGATTAATAGTAAAACATGGAACATTCAAATTCATCTTCCTTCCACACATCAATTGATGCCATGGCCTATATGCCTGCAATTAATGACACAAAGAAAAGGCTAATTAAGAAAAGGAACTATACATACTCTTCAGATAGCGCAATGCGCGATTTCAACGGTTCAACTACAGCGTTCACCTGATAAAGTTGTTTATCTAACATTTGCTTATCGGGAAGTAGAAAAGTATAAGACTCTTTCATCTTCACACTTTCGAAAACCATCTAC
This sequence comes from Tanacetum coccineum, assembly GCA_026074375.1. Taxonomy (NCBI): domain Eukaryota; kingdom Viridiplantae; phylum Streptophyta; class Magnoliopsida; order Asterales; family Asteraceae; genus Tanacetum; species Tanacetum coccineum. The sequence goes on along the minus strand of BQNB010154484.1, from coordinate 10,910 downwards.
AACAAAAGGAGGTGATGAGAAGGGAGGAATGTACTACATATTACTCAAGTTTATGAAATTACATGTTTACTCCAAAAGAAATTAGAAGAAAAAAGACCAGCCTAACCTATAACTATCAAGAGATGCAGGATCATCCGATATACTACACAATTTATTGATACAGTTTCGATCATATGTGCAATATAGATTGTAAAAAAATAAACATGTCTTTCAGCTTCAATATTGCCAATCGCTGATGGCATGCAACCTCAGTTTCGTTAGCAGCTTTTATCCTCAATTCTGAATCGTGTTCATGAAAAGTATTTTGTTGAGCCTAAGCTTGCGAATGAGCGCTCCTTTCAGATTCTTTATTTTCCATGATGTCCCTTGTACCCAATGAAATATAATTTGAATAATAGCATAAAATATCAATCAGTTGACTATACCCTATGTTTATTTGAGAGACCAAACTTCATACCTGTTGTCTTATAACCGCTATCCAAGCATATCCAAAAAGATTATCATGATATAATACTCGATCACACTATGTAGGAATGCACTATTTTAACAGGAATCATATCCTACAACATGAATAGTCAGACCGACATTAAGAAACTCTATAACTAATACGATACGTGTAATGGAACGGCTTAGACCGACTCACAACACATCTTTACAAAATTGACTGAAAGCAATGACCTGATCATTTAAAGTTACCATTGAATCATGTATAGTTTATTAAAAACTAACTTCTGGCTATAGATCTCTGCTTGCTATTATGAAAAAGTATATTCATACCATGTTTAAGAAACAAAAAAGTATCAGGTTTAGAACCAATTGAGATACAAATGACTACAAAAAGAGTAAATAAGTTACTCTATTAAAACACATATATCAAACTATATAAATGCATTAACAGATTTATAAGAACAAACATGCATATATATGTTATTAAAAGGCACCTTGAAGCTATACATGTTCAATATTGGTAAAAACCAATTCCTTTTGAATGTCAGACACGTCATGGGCTAGCATATGATGAGCTCTTTCATGTGTATTGTACAATTTGTCCATATATCACAAAGAATAACACGATATGGTTCAGTAGGAGTAACCGGTTAATCTAGAGAAAGAATGAACATTTAACACCTACAATTGGAAAATAGTAGTTAGAATTCAAAATTTTTAAGAACAAACTCATGACTCACAATCATAACTTATGGAGAAGAATCAAACCATGAACTACTTCACCAAACTTTGCAAAGGCATGCCTAAATCCGTCATCAATTGTATGTTTACTAAGACCTGCACAACAACAACAGAAACTTGCCCATATACCCAAACCAGGGTGAATTATGATAGTGTTCCCTTAAAATTCCCATATCTTATTGACAAAAATGTTTTCTTAACATCTACATGGATTGCTGTAAACTAAGCTATAAACATGGATATTTGTTACATATTTTAAATTAGGAGCATTTTTTTCAATCTCAATTTCAAACTTTCCTATGTTATCCCCTATTTTTCAAACATTCCTACATTAAAACAATATTAATTAAAACATTACAAAATAATATTGAATCAAATCAAAAAATATATAAAATAATATAAAAATCTTGATAACTTGTGAAGTTGACTTTCTGATAAAAACGATAACCAGAAATTATATTTCATAAAAATAAATATAAATTGACAAATCTTTGATGAAGTAATCTGGAAAAAATAAAAAAATTGTAAACATGAAAAATAACCTGGAATTCAAAAACGGTTGGACAAATATACGATTTCAATTTCAATCATCCATTGATTGAAAGATTTATGTTGATGATCCATTCCCAAAATCATAAGCCCTTAAATCGTCACTTTTTTGTGGTTTTGTTTTTTAGGGATTGATACTGATGATGATTTTGTTGATGTTTGATTTAGCAAAAAAATAAATTACGGATGAATGAAAGATTTTTGTTTACTCAATTTTAGGGGAGATAATTTTCGATTGGAGTTATCAAGAGTTTTGTTTTTTGGGGGTTTGTGTTGACCGATTTTGTTGTTTGGAATGTATTTTTTATTTGGGACGTTATTTCTTTAAAAGCTAACTCTTATTGGGGGCCATTGGATCATGTTTTATGCCACATGTCATTTTCTAAGAGTTTGGCTAAAGATGAAGCTTAGTGAAAGCTTGTTTTATATATGGGAGCATTAAAAATAGAATTTACATAATGGTGAAAGGCAAACGGGAAATTATAGGAGATAATAATGTTTTGTGTTTATTAGAATCACCAAATCATACATATATAGTGTGTAAACCTTAATCAATAATACTCGGGCCTTAGCCCATACACAACATATACGGGCTATACAAAACATATGACTAACAATCCCCCGCAGTTTGAGCGGGATGACATTGGACACTCAAACTGGTACGAAACTCCTCAAATAAAGCAGAAGGTAAGCCCTTAATAAAAAAATCCACATACTAATATCGTAAAGGAACATGAAGAACGCGAACCTGACCAGCAGAAACTAAATCCCGAACAAAGTGAATATCAATCTCTATATGCTTTGTACGTTGATGCTGAACCAGATTTAAAGATAAATATAAAACACTCATATTATCACAGTAAACAAGAGTAGCGAAAGATAAAGACGTATGAAGCTCACGAAGTAAATTCCTCAACCAACAAGTCTCAACAACAACATTAGCAACACCACGATACTTTGCCTCTGCACTAGAACAAGAAAGCGTCGATTGACGTTTAGAGGACCACGAGAGTAAATTGTTACCAAGAAATACATAATAGCCAGAAGTCGATCTCTGAGTATTAGGACAACCAACCCAATCAGCATCTAAATAAGCAACCAATGATGTAGTAGAAGATGAAAACAACTAAAGCCCATAGTCTAGTGTGCCTCAAACATACCGCAAGATCCACTTATAAGTCGAGAAATGAGGCTCACAAGGATCATGCATATAAAGACAAACTTGCTGCACTGCATAAGAAATATTGGGGCGGGTAATAGTAAGATACTATAAAGAACCCGCAAGACTCCGATACAATGTTGGATCAAAGACGAAATCACCATCATCACCAAGCTTAGACTCCGTATCAACAAGGGTCTGACTAGGATTACAATTAACCATATGTGTCCTCTCAAGAATCTTAACAACATATTTCCTCTGAGATAAGAACATCCCAAAAGAATCCCGCGTGACAGAAATACCTAGAAAATAATTAAGCGATCCAAGATCAGTCATAGAAAACTCCTGATGCCAGGAAGCAATAATCTGCTGTAACAAAGTGTCAAAAGACGTCGTGAGTACAATATCATCAACATATAGTAATACATAAGCAGTGTGAGTCCCCTTTCTGTAAATAAGTAAAGATGTGTCACAACGACTATGATGAAACCTAACCCGAGTAATATAAGCAGCAAAGCGCTAAAATCAAGCTCGAGGAGCCTACTTAAGACCATAAAGAGAGTGATGTAACAAACAAACATAATCAGGATATGTATAATCCTGAAACCCTAGAGGCTGATGCATGTATATTGTCTCAGATAAATCACCATGTAAAAATGCATTCTTGACATCAAGCTGGTGAACCGGCCAATGTCGAGAAATAGCCAAACTAAGAACTGTTCGAATAGTACCTGGTTTAACAACCGGGCTAAAGGTCTCATCAACATCAACACCCTCTATCTGTGTACTGCCATTCGCTACAAGCCGAGCCTTGTAACGACTAAGAGTGCTATCTGCTAGATACTTATGACAAAATAACCACATACAATAGACAATATTGGCACTCGTGGATCGAGGCACAAGAGTCCAAGTGTTATTTTTAATAAGCGCATGATATTCATCATACATAGCATTTTGCTAATTTGGATCATTAAATGCATCACGATACGATTTTGGTAAAGGCGAGATAGTAGACACATAAAGATTAAGACATTGAATAGGATGATTTGTCCTGACATGGAAGCGTGTGACCATGGGATGAACTGAAACTAGGTTCGGGTTATCAATTAGAGTGAAAGAACTTTGGGAAACGAAAATAGAAGCGGGCTGTGTGATAGTAGACTCAGTGTGAAGAGGCCGCGGACTAGGGGGCTGTTGGGTAGTATCAAAATTTATTGGGTCAGGGATAGAAACATGTGGCCCTGTTAGAGAAATAGTAACACCAGTTTGGGAAATAGGAGCAAAATGTGTTGGGCGGGTTGGTGTATTAACTTCAGTTGGGTTGGTGTGGGAAATAGGTGAGCCGTTATTAGTTGCTTCAGTTGGGATAGTATCATTAATTGGGGTAATATTTGGTACAGTTATAGGCTCGTGGGGTATATTAGGAATAATTGTGGGTAACAAGCGTATAATATTAGAAATGACATTAGGCTCATCGTCTATAAAATCATAAGAGGGACTCGAAGTCGGTGTCATCGAGCCAAACCAAAAAAATTGTCTTATCAAATGTGACATGGAAGCAAATGATAATTTTATTTATGTTGAGGTCAAGATAACGATATCCACGGTGATTGGTTGAGTGTCCCCAAAAAATAAAAAGGAGTAGCTTAGGGTTCAAGTTTGTCAGAAGTATCAAGGTGAGGGTAACAAAGACACCCGAAGGTACGTAAAATACAATAGTCAGGTGTTGTGTCAAAAAGACAGGTAAAAGGAATTTCATTATCAATGACACGTGAGGGTAAAATATTTAATAAGTAAATAGCCATATTAAGTGCTTCAGTCTAATAATTAGGAGGTAGATGAGCTTGAAATAGCAATGTGCGAATAAGGTTGTTTATGATCCGGATCATCCGTTCAGACTTTCCATTTGGTTGAGAGGTGTGTGGACAAGAAAAAAGAAACTGAATCCCATTATCAGCAAATAACTTATAAAAGGCGTGGTTATCAAATTCACCACCATGATCACACTAAAATGACTTTATCTCACACTTAAATTGAGTGCGAACAAAGGTACGAAACAACACAAACTTGGATAAATCATTAAATTTATTAACTAATGGATAAACCTAAACATATTTCGAATAATGATCCAAAAATAAAACATAGTACTTAAAGCCATAAAGACTCGGAATTAGGGAAGTCCACAAGTTTAAATGAACAATATCAAAACACGACTGAACCAAACTAGTATAATTAGCAAATGGAAGCTTCACGTGTTTGCCAAGCTGACAAGCATGACAAAGAACGGAAAATTTCTCTTTATTACACGAAATTAAATTACTAGAAAAGTACGACGTAACACTTTACTTCCTGGATGTCTAAGACGCTGGTGCCACGTATATTGACTGGTGAGAAAAGCATGAGGAATGTTGGAAGGCTGCGTGACAGGGTAAAAATATTTAGTGCCATCACAGCGGAGCAATACCCGACGAGTTAGGAAGTCCTTAACAGAAAAACCAAAAGTGTCAAACTCAACGGTACAATAATTATCACAAACAAACTGCGAAACAAAAATCAAATTTTTGACAATGTGAGGAGTAATGAGAACATTATTCAAATGAAGAGGTCGATGGGGCGTAGGCAAAAAACTATGACCAGAGTTAGTAACGGGTATTGAATGCGCGTCACCAACCGAGACAAATGGATTAATGCATAATTTAAAAATATCACTAAGACTAGAAACCGAATCATTAAGATGAAAACTCGCACCTGTATCCATATTCTAGTTACCCGGAGCAGGGTCCTAGAGTGTGGAAATATGAAAAGTATTCGGCAACATAGTCTCCTATCCCAGAAGTTGACCCGTATAACCCAAAACGGTCGGCTGACCTGTTTGACCAGTTTAACCCGAAGTCTGACCTGTTTGACCAGATTGACTGGTTTGACCCGGTGGACTGGGCTGACCCGGTTGACTGGGCTGGTAGAGATGATAGGTCGGGTTATTAACAAGTGTACCGGGCTGGGATAGATAGAACGTTTGCTGGGCTTGTGGAGTAGCAAAATGAGACGAGGCCTGGTAAGGTAAGTGGGCCGGTACAAAATGGCCAAAACCTGGTGGAATGCTGTTTAATGCAAAGGAGTGGGCTAGGCCACCAAATGAACCATTATTAGCCAAATATAGAGCTAATGGCTGGGCAGTCTGATTGTTGCCAGATACATTAGATGTATCAAAAGCTAGTGCACTAGTATTAGTCCCATGACAAACAAGGTTAGCCAATAGTGTTTGCAAGGTTTACATATCAGTTTGTGTCAAAGTAGAGGATGATGCAACCGAAGAACGAGGAGCACTATTACCATGAACCCCGTTATGAAGAAACTTACAATATTCACCAAAATGACATGCACCCTTATTAAAATTGAAGCAAGGCTTGTTTACCTTTTTCATAGAAGAAGTAGAACGCCGAGAACTAGTACTAGAGTTAGCCAACAAAACCATGGGTGGGGATGATGTAGAATCAACATACGTAGCTTGAGCCCTTGATTTTAAACGCATCTCCGCCGTACGTAGTAAGCATGGAACGAACCATCTTGAGATCCGGGAAGGGATCTCGATGAATAATGATATCAGAGACATGTTGATACTTCTCCGGTAACCTATCAAGAGCAATGTTAACCAAATCATCATTGCTAATGGATGACCCACGGCTAGATAAAATAGTTGCAATGGATTCAATCTTACGAAAGTAGGCATCAATGCTCAAATCACAAAGCTTCATCGAGCGCAATTCTGCCTTCAATGCAATGGAACGAGATCACTTATTATCATTGAAGATCAACTCAAGGATGTCCCAAGATTCTTTTTCCGTTTGAGGGTTCTAACTATAAGCCTTTGTTGAAGAGTTTTGGATAAAGTTGTAAAAATACATGTAGGCACAATGGAATCAATCATCGACCATTTCGCGATTGGAGGTGGCGGGGGTGGCGTTTCACTAGTTATGGCAGCAGGCTTAGGAGTATCCAAGATGTGATCCAAAAGGTTATAGCCTCTATACAAATTCCGAAAGCAGTACATCCATGATGAATAATTCATCTCATTAACATCTAAAAGCACAAGAACACGTTTCGTGAGAGTAGTTATTGTCATGAGCTTATCCGAGAGCAAAAGAGCGGGGGAGCAGAAGCCCTTGTCATTATTGTAGGTAAGATAGGGTTCGGTATTTGGGGTTTAATGATGTAACTGTTTGTAAGGTTAGGGCTTTAATAAACTATTATGGCTTGTATAGTAAGTAGGGTTTTGGATGCGTATGATTTGTAAGGTTTGTAGGGTTTTGCATGCGTATAATTAAGTAACACAGAAAACCAACACAACTTCAATACAAAACACAACAACTTTCAAACTTTTACGTATGAAACAAAAACAAACAGCAAGAACTAAACACCGTACCATGATACAATATACTCTGGAAATTAATGAAGAAATGGAAAAGTATAGATCCATAGCAACAAACCAATAGGAATTCCAAACTAAGAACATAATTCGGTAAAGGATTTGTTATTTGATTGATGAATTATGATTACAATGTTTACAAGAATTATTAAGAGAGAAATTGTTTACTAGTGAATTGATAAAATGAAAATGATGAATGGAGATGCCTTATATAGGCTACAAGATGAAGTATTAGCTTTTGGCGCCCAACTAACTAACTTTTTAACATTTACACTTTTCGTCCCTGAACTTTATAGAATTTGCTAAATGAAGAATTGTCATGTTTTGCCTTGTAACAATCCCTTCCCTTTTAAATAATTCTTGTCCTCAAGAATTTTCTTTTAAACCAGGGAACCTTTGGAGGAGATCACTGTAAAGATCCCATGTTGCATCCTCATCAGTGTGATTTGACCACTTAACCAAGACAAAAACTGCAACTTTGTTGTTAAGCTTCCTTGTTTGTCTATCCAAAATAGCAACTGGCTCAGCTGTCAAGAGTCCATTAGGTCCATAATGAGGCAAGATACCCATTTTGTTAGTACGGCCTTTACACAACTTGAGCTGGGAAACATGGAACACTAGGTGTACTTGACTGTTTTCTGGCAATTCAAGCTTATAAGCAACTATCCTAATTTTTTGTATGATCATGAAGGGGCTAAAATAATTTAGGGACAACTTGTTTTGTTGACCTTGCCTTATGGTGACTTGTCTGTGAGGTTGTAATTTAAGGTAGACCCACACACCTACTTCAAATGTTCTGTCAGATCTACTCTTGTTTGCCAGGCTTCTCATCATATCTTGAGCTCTCTTGAGATGAAACTTGAGCATGTTAAGGGCTTGTTCTCTAGCTTGTAATGTCCTGTCCACAGTTTCCACCACACTTTCACCAGCCATGTAGGGAGCATGAATTGGGGGTGTTTGGCCATAAACAGCTTCAAAGGGTATTGTTGTATTGCCGTGTGAAAATTAGTGTTATACCAAAACTCTGCTAAGGATAACTACATTGTCCACTCTTTTGGTTTCTCCCCAGTCATACACCTCAAAAAACATTCCAAGCACTTGTTCACCACCTCTGTTTGGCCATCTGTTTAGGGGTGATATGCACTTGTTCCCCATAACCCATATGTCTCAGGATCGAAACGTGGCTCTGATACCAATTGATACAATATACTCTGGAAATTAATGAAGAAATGGCAAAGTATAGATCAATGGCAACAAACCAATAGGAATTCCAAACTAAGAACAGAATTCGGTAAAGGTTTTGTTATTTGATTGATGAATTGTGATTACAATGTTTACAGGAATTGTTAAGAGAGAAATTATTTACAAGTGAATTGATAAAATGAAAATGATGAATGGAGATGCCTTATATAGGCTACAAGATGAAGTAACAGCTTTTGGCGCCGAACTAACAACTTTTAAACATTTACACTTTCAGTCCCTAGACTTTGTAGAAATTTCTAAATGAAGAATTGTCATGTTTTGCCTTGTAACAATCCTTTCCCCTTCAAATAATTATTGTCCTCAAGAATTTTCTTTAAAATCAGGGAACTGTTGGAGGAGATCACTATAAAGCTCCCATGTTGCATCCTCATCAGTGTGATTTGACCACTTAATCAAGACAAAAACTGCAACTTTGTTGTTAACCTTCCTCATTTGTCTATCCAAAATAGCAACTGGCTCAGCTATCAAGAGTCCATTAGGTCCACAATGAGGCAAGATACCTATTTTGTTAGTACGGCCTTTACACAACTTGAACACTAGGTGTACTTGACTGTTTTCTGGCAATTCAAGCTTATAAGCAACTATCCCAATTTTTTGTATGATCATGAAGGGGCCAAAATACTTTGGGGACAACTTGTTTTGCTGACCTTGCCTTATAGTGACTTGTCTGTGAGGTTGTAATTTAAGGTAGACCCACAAACCCACTTCAAATGTTCTGTCAGATCTACTCTTGTTTGCCAGGCTTCTCATCATATCTTGAGCTCTCTTGAGATGAAACTTGAGCATGTTAAGGGCTTGTTCTCTGGCTTGTATACCGTAGCAACTTAGGTCGATTGGTTAACACTTTATACCAACGATCAATAATTAAACAATAACGTAGGTCGACTGGTTAACACGTTATACCAACGATCGACCGAGAACAAGGGTTTTAAAAGAGATAGACTGTGTAGGGTTTAAAGAGGATTGACTGTGTATGCTACCATGTAGGAGATAATAATGTTTCGTGTTTGTTAGACACACCAAATCTTACAGTGTAAGCCCTAATCAATAATACTCGGGCCTTAGCCCATACACAACATATACGGGCTATACAAAACATACGACTAACAACAACAAGCAGCGCCGCAAAGTATAGATATAGTTTTTCTTGGATACCTAAAACACCATATACATTCTTTAATCTAACCTAAACTTGATGCCAAACGGCACCAAGTGTTGGAGTATTAAGATCATAAGAACTTGCTATCTATATTATATATACTTAGGATATAATTTATACTATTTACCGCAGGCCCAAACTTGTACATATACTAAGCCTGCACGTTTTCAGATAGCCTGGGCCAAAGCCCAACAGGCATAATTAGCAGTTAAGTTAGTTATGTAGGAAAACAGTTATTCAAAAAGGTTGTGTCTGTTAACATTGAACCATCACAATGGTTCAGTCACACCTTTTCACATAGTATATATATGTGCAACATGTAACAGACATGAATATATATAATACAATTTCGTTTTCCATATATCAGAGTGTCTTTATTTTGTGCACTTTACCTGTTTTGACTCACTTTTACCCACTGTAAAACCTATTCCCAAACACCCCTTCAGATAACAGAAACCATGGTTAACACCAATGCCTTCTTAGAGGCTAATTGGCATAGAAAAAACAAGCATATATGCCAACCACAACAGTGGTATCAGAGCAAAATTCTTGGGAAGCCACTAAGAAGGATGTCACAGAGTGAATTTGCACAGAGACACATAAAGAGAGAAAAAGAAGAAAGGATAGGTAAATGCATCAGACAGATTACAAGGGATTGCAAGAACATGCTTAGAAAGAAGATTGAAGAAATTGAAGTTTACAACTCTACAATTTCACAAAACAGATATAAGCAGTATAACTGTTTTTATTGCAATCAGAAAGGACATATTTTTAAATCTTGCCCTGCCAAGATCAAAAATGAAGTGGAACATGCACAAGGCCTTCCTACTGAGATTGCAAAAGGAAACATAGAAGCAAACAACACAACACAAGCCAAGATTACTCAAAACAAAAACATGGTACTGTGTTTCAAATGCCAAGAATATGGACACTTTGCAAATAAGTGTACATCAAAGAAACAATGGGAACCCAAAGTAAGTCTCAAATACCCAGAATTCATTCACTTTAAAACAAGGGGTATTATCAAAGGGACAGACAAAGGTACTTGGGATGATTTCTGGTATGTAAGCACTACAACAGACAAACATTTAACCCCCAATCTCAATTTCTTTTCAAACTTCAAAGAAGAATTTTTAGTGGAAAAATTAGAGGGTCAGAGAAAGTTG